>SJYC01131029.1:0-41725 GCA_006408675.1 Madoqua kirkii | reverse complement strand
AGACGGCAGCCCACCAGGCTCCCCCGTCCCTGGGATTCTCCAGGCAAGAACACTGGAGTAGGTTGCCATTTCCTTCTCCAATGCATGAAAGTGAAAAGTGAAAGTGAAGTCACTCAGTCGTGTCTGACTCTTTGCGACCCCATGGACTGCAGCCTACCAGGCTCCTCTGTCCATGGGATTCTCCAGGCAAGAGTATTACTGTGGCACAAAGCTGGGCCACAGGCAACTTACACACACACATCTATTTGCCTTTTCTTTGAACACTGCAAACATACCCACAGCTAAACCACTGTGATTAAACTCACAGAAGTTACATGCAAATAGGAACAATTCTGCTGATTTTCATTGAGTCTCTACAGCCACACTTGTGACCCAGGTATGATGCACCCCATTTCATACACCTACAAGCCAAGATTAAAAGGGTTAGATGTTTGCTGCCAGAAGTTGGGCAATCATCAAGTGGCAGAGTCAAGACAGCTCTTTTGACTCCAAAAGAGCTCCAGAGCTCTTGCACTATTTTTAATTATTATGTCTTTATTTTATAGCCCCTGGTCTTCCAAAAAGGATTTCAGGAAGCTTTTTCCTTTCTGGTTCTCAGTCTTCTCAGCTGCCAAGGCTATGGCATTCTACTCTCTATAGCAGATGAAAATTTTAAGCTGTGGGCAGAACTTCTCTGAGCCTGCTCTAGACTCAGAATTTCTAGATTTATTGTCAGTACACAGTACTGCACTGCCTTTGCAAAGGCTAAATAAGATAAGGAAGTACCCACCCCCATACTGGATACACAGAGCTCCCCTGGGACAGCGGCCATCCAGTGTTCCCCTCAGAAACATACTTCCGCCTGAGGAGGAGACATCAGGAAGAACAAGAAATCTAAGACACTCTTCACAGAAACTGAGAGGACGTTTCATTGGAAAAGTGGATTTGCATAGGATTAAATAGGAGTCTAACACTTCTACACCTAAGACTGCTCCTAGAGGAGCCTTTAGCTAGAACCTGTGGTTCTGATCCCTGGCTTCAAATCAGCATCACTGGAAAATGTTTCATAAAACCAAGAAAAATAATATATTTTTAAGTAGGTGGTTGGGGTGGAGGAGAAGTTTCCTGGCAGTCCAGTGGTTAGGACTCTGTGCTTCTACTGCCAGCCAGGTTCAATCCCTGGTCAGGGAACTAAGATCCCACAAGCCTTGCTGAGTAGCAAAAAAAAAAAAAAAAAAAAAAAAAATAAAAACGTGCCAAAGCCTCCCACCTAAGTATTCTTATTTAATTGGTCCAAGTGGGGCTTTGGCCTCAAGTAATCTTTAAAAGCTCCTTGGGTGATTATTAGACACATGTAGCAGACATGGCCAGCAAAGGCAATGGCACCCCACTCCAGTACTCTTGCCTGGAACATCCCATGGACAGAGGAGCCTGGTAGGCTGCAGTCCATGGAGTCGCTAGGAGTCGGACACGACTGAAGCGACTTAGCAGCAGCAGCAGCAGACATGGTAGCTCATCTGGTAAAGGATCTCCTGGGTCGGGAAGACCCCCTTGAGAAGGGATAGGCTACCACTCCAGTTTTCTTGGGCTTCCCTGGAGGCTCAGATGGTAAAGAATCCGCCCACAATGTGGGAGACCAGGGTTTGATCCCTGGGTTGGAAAGATCCTTGGAGGAGGAGGGCATGGCAACCCACTCCACTATTCTTGCCTGGAGAATTCCATGGCTAGAGGAGCCTGGCAGGCCACAGTCCATGGGGTCGCAAAGAGTCTGACAACTAAGCGACTAAGCACAGCACAGCAGGCATTATGTTGGCACTTTCGCTGTCTGAGTTAATTCTGGTAATAGCCAGCCACGAGAAGACAGTTCAGCCAAATTGTTACCCTTGAATTCTGAAGCAAGTAAGAGAGAGACTTGGATCCAAGTCAGTCAGAGCCCAGAGCCCGGGCCAGTGGTAGCAGAGTTTGTAGACTGTGGTCAGAGTGTGGAAACCACCTTATCTCTGATTAGAGGCCATGTGGTGGGGGTGGGGGAGGGTGTGCTGCCAAGACAAGGTTACCCGCAATCACTGCTCACTGACAACACTCTGGCTCCTCAGGCCTTCCTCATCAAGAGGGAACAGGAGAAGGCTTCCCGGGACAGGCTGCGAGCAGAGCGGGCGGAGATGAGACGGCTGGAGGTGGAGAGGAAGAGACGGGAGCAGGAGGAGCAGAGGCGGCTCCAGCAAGAGCAGCTGGAGAGGGCAGAGAGGATGAAGGAGGAACTGGAGCTGGAGCAGCAGCGCCGCGGGGAAGAAGACCGGTGGGTGGGGAGGTCGTGGCCGCGGCTGTGGTGGGAAGCAGAAGACAAGTGGGGCTCACCTCCTCTGGGGGCACATTGGCTCTGAGGCTCACTGTTGTTGTCACTGAGTCGTTTAGTCACGCCCGACTCTGCGACCCCATGGACTGCAGCACTGCCAGGCTTCCCTTCGCCACCTCCCAGAGCTTGCTCAAACTCATGTCCATTGAGCCAGTGATGCCATCAAACCATCTCATCCTCTGAGGTTCCTTCTCCTTCTGCCTTCAGTCTTTCCCAGCATCAAGGTCCTTTCCAATGGTCCACTCTTTGCAACACAAAGTATTGGAGCTTTGCATCCAAATACTTTGCATCCAAAGTATTGGAGCTTCAGCTTCGGCATCAGTCTT
Source organism: Madoqua kirkii (assembly GCA_006408675.1). Taxonomy (NCBI): domain Eukaryota; kingdom Metazoa; phylum Chordata; class Mammalia; order Artiodactyla; family Bovidae; genus Madoqua; species Madoqua kirkii. The sequence goes on along the minus strand of SJYC01131029.1, from coordinate 39,064 downwards.
TCCAATGATATTCAGGGTTGATTTCCTTTAGGATTGACTAGTTTGATCTCCTTGCTGTTCAAGAGTCTTCTCCAGAGGCTCATGCCCTAAAGGAAAACAGCATGTCTCATTTTATCCTCAGTTATCCCAGGGACAGTCTGGACCAAAGATAAGATAAGGTGTCTTAAACCGTTAGGGTTACTCCAGACAGATGTTTGTGGATCTTTCCGGGAAGGCTTTGAGGTCCGTTCCAGCAAACATTTGTTATACCTCTTGCCACACTGTCTGCATTGTGCAAGGCCCTTCCATAAGCTTCTGGGCTCATTTGATCTTCCCAACAACCCAGTGAAACAGGAACTTCAAAATCCATTTGATAAGAATGGAAAGTGAGTATCTGGGAACTGAAGGCCCGGCCCCAGAGCACAGGGCTGTCGACACTTCCAGGCTTCTGGTTTGTCCTGTTGTGTTCTGGCTTCAGCCGTTCAGTCAGGCTTCCCTTGGAAAAGGAGTCTCTGCATGAGGTGCTGTTTGTGAACTACAGCCTGCAAAGCCTTCACCAGAGGCACAGCTTGTCCTGCAAGGACACTGCTGTGTTTCTGCCATCTCCCTTACCTGTTTATGGGTTTTCTCAGCTTGAGGAAACAGAGACTTGAGGAAGAACGACTGCGGCAGGAGGAGGAGGAGAGAAGGCAGTGGCTCCAGTTGCAAATGGCCCAGGAGCGAGCTCGGCAGCAACAGGAGGAGTTCCGGAGGAAATGTCAGGAGCTGCAGAGAAAGAAGCAGCAGGAGGAAGCTGAGAGGGCTGGTGAGAGGTGCTCCGCTCTCTGCAACTCCCTCTATCTGGGACAGAAGTATTTTTAACCCCCTGTGGGCGTTCATTTGATTCTCCCCAGAGTTATTCCTATCCTAGGTCTCAGTGTGAAGCACTCTAAATGGGTAAACTGATTTTTTTTTCAAAGTGATTAGTAAATGTGACTCTAGTGAGCTGAGATAGAAGATCAAAATAAGAAAGACTTGTTTGTAGCAATTACTCTTGTGGTCCCAGTGATCTCCTGGAGTGGGACCCAGCCCCCTGCATTGCCCTTCCAGCATTGCTCAGAAGCTGCCTAAATTGGAGACACAGCTCTGCTCCTTACCTGCTTCCCTAGAAGATGGAAACAAACACCTGGATGGCTGCTGGGCAGCCTTTCAGGTGATGTATAGATTTTCTGTATCCTCGTATCTGAGGAATAGGAAAGTGCTTCAGGAGAAGATGCTGCTATAGAGTGGTCAGCTGAGTAAGCACCAAGGTTCTCCAGACCCTGCCCTGACACCTGTCTCCAATCCATCTGCATAGCAGATTCTGGAAGATTCTTCCCCAAAGTTTTGCATTCATTGCACAGTGCACTGCACACAGTAAGTACCTGATAAAGGACTCAGGTTAGTAAATGAACACAGGGTAACACCCACAGAAGATCTGGCAACCAGCTGTCAGGTAAGCCATAGAACATCTCATTGGGAGTCCCTGGGAATCAGACTTGAGAGTCAGATCAGAGAGTTGTTTTCTTGAATAATGAGACCCCTACTGAGCCTACCTGTTCTCTTCTGCAGAGGCAGAAAAGCAAAGGCTGAAGGAGCTGGAAATGCAGTTAGCAGAAGAGCAAAAGCACCTGATGGAAATGGCTGAAGAAGAACGGCTGGAGTACCAGCGGCGCAAACAGGAAGCAGAAGAGAAGACTCGGCGGGAAGCAGAGGACAGGTGGCAGAAGGAAAAGGAAGCAGCAAGGTTGGCTCAGGAGGAAGCCATGAAACAAGCCCAGGATCGAGCCAGGTATGTGACATTTGAACAACAGTTGCTAGAGTGGGATTGTTCAAGGACTTGACTGCCTGCTTCGAGTACTAGCTTTGCACTGCCTTTGGACACGTGAAGTTTTCCCACTTCCCATAGCTGGTTTGGAAGAACTGAAAAAACAGATTCTCCTGCTGCAAAGGTGATAGAATTTTTTGATGGCTTAAAGAACTGGCATTGAAGCTAGACAGGGTTTAGAGATCATCTAGCTCAGCCCTTTGCTTCACAGATGAGAAAAGCAAGTCTGAGAGAAGGACCCTGATCAGGGCTATCAGTGAACTAGGAGCAGTACCAAGACCAGACCGAAGACTCCACCCCCACCACTGCCTTTCTCAGTATGTATTTACTGGGCACCTGTTATCTGCCAAACGTTGTTCTGGACACTGGGAACTCGGGATTCAGACAGACAGACGTCTCTTCTCCCATGGCATTTACGTTCTAGGGATGGGGGTGGGGAGACAGACTCTAAACAAAGGTTAAGTTGGCAATAAATGTTATTCAAAAATGTTTTTAAGAGATGTGATAGGATTGCGGGAGGTTTAGTTTAGATAGGTTGGCCAGGGCAAAACCTTAGCAGAGGCGATATATAAAGGTGGGACCTGAATGACAATGAGTTAGTCACAAAAACATCTAGAAGAAAAATATCCCAGGAGGTAAACACCAAGTACAAAAGTTCAAAGAAAAGAATGAGGCTGGCATAGCGAAAGAATAAAAGAAAAGTTAGCAGGGCTGGAACGAAGTGAACAAGGCACAAATACTTGTAGATGAGGTCAGAGAGGTAGGCCTTTTTAGTAGAAATAGCTCAGAATCAGCCATTACAATAATGATTATTACACCTTTCTGATAACAGAATCTCTTCAGTAATGTGCTTTCAACTGACTCCTTAAAAGCCAGGTCCTCCATAGTGGCTATTACCATAAATTTCCCCTCCTTAGTGAAAGCAACAAAGTCATCCTTGTTTAGAACCATCACAACTGAAGCGTAAAGAAGTCCCCGAAGAAAACCATGTGATTCCAATCTTAACTGCCAACAGTTTACCCCCATGAAATTTATTTTCTACAACCTAAGCTGAATCTAAGCTAATAAAATACTCTTCAGGGGACAAGAAAAAAAAAAAAAAAAAAAAACCAGAATAACTCTATTTCAGGGGTTTCCACCTTACCTTGAGTTGTTCTCCTGGATGTTCCTCAGCTGTTATGAGAATTACAAAATAGATGAAGGGAAGTCTTGATTCAGTCTCAAAATTATGTGTTCCACGTATCACAACAGTAGGACTGGGTTCATAAGTATTGAAACCAAAAGCAAAGCTGAGTTGCAATTTTCCTCAAAGAAAACTGGCCAGAAATACAAGGGGAAGTTGAGCTATTGTGCAACGCTAATCCAAGTTGCTTCGAAGAAACATCTTCATCTCCACCAAAAATAAGTAATTAAAGGGGTATGTGAAGGGTATGAAAGAGCCTCATTCCAGCAAGTGTTAGAACTAATGCCAGCTGGCTTGATTTCATGTTCACGTGTGTGACACTGGCCCAGGTATACTTAACTTCTCTGGCCTGGTTCTTCATCCCTAAGACAAGAGAGTCCCTTCATGAATACAAATTTAAGAACTGTTCCACCCTTCAACATTTCTAGTAGGAAGATCATGATCCTTGAAACCTCATATGTAAAGTTACTGAATGAAGACAGTATGACCTTCCACTAAAATGCAAGTCAGCAGCCCCAAGTCTAATGATGATTACTGAAATTCTTAGTGAAAATTACTCACCTAGCTTATAAAGACAGTTTTCTAGGATGGTTTATCAGTGCTGTGATCACGGGTATGAATTGTTTCTTAGGCAAAAAGATGCTTTGAAGAAACATCTTCATTTCCACCAAGAACTCCATAAGGAAGCCAGTGGCCTACAGTGGACACACAACATTTCCAGACCATGGGTCTACTCTTACTTCCACTTCCTACAAATACCAAGACCTTAAAGAAGAATACTTAAAAGCTGAAAGATGGTGATGGAAAAGAGAACCTTCCTTCTATAATGAAGTTCCATACTGAGCTCAATTAGTTCCAGTTCATCTGGTTCACCTCACTGTACAGCTAACTTCACTCTAGGACTTCCATCCACACCACTGTCCAATAAGTAGCCACATGTAGCTATATAAACGTAAAACATTTCAGTTCTCCAGTCACACTAGTCACAAGTAATCAACAACTGAATGTGGCCACTGGCTACAATATTGGACAGCAGATACAGAACATTTTCATCACAGAAAGTTATATTGGACAACACTGTATTCTTGAGCCCTGAAAATTAACCAGCCTTGAGGTTTTGCTCCTAACTGTGCCTTGAAAAACTAGCCACTCACATGATTTCTCCATTTGAAAAATCACACTGACTCTATCAAGAGTCTTGATTAGATAATTTAACATCTCTTTAAGAAGTATCTACTACAGATCGATCATTAAAGGGGATGAAGGACCTTTAAGATACATAATAAGATACATAAAAAGATCTTAAAGCAAGCAGTATCTGAAGCAAAAATTTTCCCACAGATTTCCTTTGGCCCTACTTATACTTCAGTCTGCATTTAAAAACAATACTTGCAGATGATTCCCGGGAAATCTCACACTAATGCTTACAAGGTGCTTTCTACAAGAGCGGACACTTCCACAAACCAGAAGCCAAGCTCTGTGTTTGTACTGCTGTGTTACTGGACTTGCTTAAATTTGATATTCAACTCCTTGCTTTATGTAACACAGAAATAAAATGGCCAAAATACTGGCTATCGTAGTGAATATGTCACAGTCTTTCTCAAACTTGTTGACCCTACTCGAACATTCATTCATTATCCAACTGATTCAATAATACTTAGATGAGAAACAAGCATCTCAAATAATTCAACCAAGAGAAGAAAGAACACTCAAGGAAAACATCCTTGCAGGGGAAATTACCATTCCTGATTTTATTTTCTCTCTTCTTTTACAAATTTCAGAAGTTGCAGTCAAGCACCAGGTAGAGTGGCTACACTAAAATGTTATTCGAGGTGCCTTCCAAATCTGATATTCTATTAAACTGTTGCTGTTAAAGGCCTATTTTATCAGCACTACTAACCAGATAAGCACATTTTTCAGTTAACCATAGCAGAATGCAGAGCATTTAGAAGAATCCAATAAACTAAAATCAAGTATCTCCCATAGCTAAGCTCCACCACCTAAATGCCAAGTCTTCAGAGATGCAAACAAAGCTAAGATACCAAACTACATATACACACATTCTGGAAAGCTCAAATAGCCTATCCGTTTTCTCAGGCCTGATAGAAATATGCAACTCAATGACGACTTTCTGGAAATGGGCCTTATTTCTATTTACTATTTAATACAATGGTCTAAAAGTTCTAATTTACCTAGACTATATATGTACAATACAAATAATTTTTCAGGTATGGTCAAAATAAAAATTTATAAGACAAGCCAATTATTTTTCAACAGGAAATTTGAGAAGGTATTCAAACTATAACAGTTTCCATTAGAGATAGGTTTTATTTGCTCTTCTAAAGTAGCTAGATGACATTCTATTTGGAATAATATGAAACTGGATTACATATGTGCATATATATTCTGAATTCTGTGATTCATTAAGGAGTTAAAAGAAAAAGTTAAGCCCTCTAATTAAGGAACTAATTTAGTATTTTAATTTTACAGTTGAAAAGATGATATAAAGAAATAAAATATAAACAACCTTAACTACAAGATGTGTATAAGAGACAGCTCCAGAGCTCTTGCACTATTTTTAATTATTATGTCTTTATTTTATAGCCCCTGGTCTTCCAAAAAGGATTTCAGGAAGCTTTTTCCTTTCTGGTTCTCAGTCTTCTCAGCTGCCAAGGCTATGGCATTCTACTCTCTATAGCAGATGAAAATTTTAAGCTGTGGGCAGAACTTCTCTGAGCCTGCTCTAGACTCAGAATTTCTAGATTTATTGTCAGTACACAGTACTGCACTGCCTTTGCAAAGGCTAAATAAGATAAGGAAGTACCCACCCCCATACTGGATACACAGAGCTCCCCTGGGACAGCGGCCATCCAGTGTTCCCCTCAGAAACATACTTCCGCCTGAGGAGGAGACAACTGCAGAGTCAGACATGACTGAGTGACTGAAGTGAACTGAATGTGTATGTTTCCATGCTAGTCTCCCAATTCATCCCACCCTCTCCTTCCTCCACTGTGTCCACAAGTCTGTTCTCTATGTCCTGTGTCTCCATTAAAAGCGAGAGCGAAGTCGCTCAGTCGTGTCCCGACTCTGAGACCCCATGGACTATAGCCTACCAGGATCCTCCTGCCATGGGGTTTTCCAGGCAGAGTACTAGAGTGGGTTGCCATTTCCTTCTCCAGGAGATCCTCCTGACCCAGGGATTTAACGTGGGTTTCCCGCATTGTAGGTGGACGCTTTACCGTCTGAGCCACCAGGGAAGTTAGGTGTCTTCATTGCTACCCTGCAAATAGGTTCATCAGTACCATCTTTATAGATTCCAGATGCATGCATTGATACATAGCATTTGTCTCCCTCTTTCTGACCTAACAGTGAAATATTACTCAGCTATAAGAGCTATTTGAACAGGAGTTTGTTTGGTTTTCCAAAAAGCTAAGTATTAGAGCAGTGAAGTATCGAAAAAAATTTTCTTAGCAGAGTACTAGAGTGGGTTGCCATTTCCTTCTCCAGGAGATCCTCCTGACCCAGGGATTTAACGTGGGTTTCCCGCATTGTAGGTGGACGCTTTACCGTCTGAGCCACCAGGGAAGTTAGGTGTCTTCATTGCTACCCTGCAAATAGGTTCATCAGTACCATCTTTATAGATTCCAGATGCATGCATTGATACATAGCATTTGTCTCCCTCTTTCTGACCTAACAGTGAAATATTACTCAGCTATAAGAGCTATTTGAACAGGAGTTTGTTTGGTTTTCCAAAAAGCTAAGTATTAGAGCAGTGAAGTATCGAAAAAAATTTTCTTCATTTGAAGAAATCTTCATTAAGATTTTATATTGTATTAAAATGCAAAGTGCATTTTTTCAATCATACAGCTATTATTTCTATTTTTATTAGACTTTAAAAATATTCTAAAATAATTTAGGATGAAAGTCAGTCTAGATTGTGAACTTATGAGAGGAGGAATCATATCTGTCTTCTTCACTCTATCCCCAGTACCTAGCATTATGCCTGGTAAATGTTGAATAAATGAGCTTTGTCTTCTGTCCTCTGAATAATTTCCGTAGGAGAGTGTGTCAACAAGCTAGTCATTATGTCTATTGTTAATCTTGTCATGCTCAGCAGATAAAAATGCAAGCAAAATTTTCTAGAAATTCCATATAAAGATTCAGTTTAGCAATAAATTGGATGTAATTACTAAATCCTAAAGGTTGGGAATCATTAAAATGTGTTCAACCCAATTCAGAACCTCTTTAATTGGGTTGTGGCAGACAATTCCAGTATTTACCCTCTTTTTAAAAAGCATACTTTTAATATATTTTAATGATCTCACTAAATTTCACTATTTAAAGAGTGACTCTTTTTAATGTTAATATTTCATGTAATGTTAATATAGATGCTATGCTATAAGTTAACATAATATCTCATATTAACTATAAGAGTATTATCTCATAGTTTATTCCTTGTATACCTTATATGATACGGTAATCTGTACATCAGTACTGTCTTTACAGTCTTGAATTTGTAGTTCATTTATCCACTCTTTAAAAAACTTTTAGCATTTTTGTCAAAGCCACCGTTAGAGAAAAGTGTACATGATCTTATAAGGACATTCTAGTATTTATTCACTTAAGATTAAAAAAGGGAATAAGAAAATTTCCCAACTCCTAATAAGAAATATTTCCCAGGAAATTCCCTGGTTGTCCAGTGCCTTAGGACAATGTACTTTTGCTATTGCAGGCATGGTTCAGTCCCTGGTTGGGGAACTAAGTTTCCAGAAGACGTGGTGTGGCCAAAAAAAAAAGTTAAAAAGAAGAGAATAAGAATTTTCTTAAATTCTTTTCTAGTATCCCTTTTGTAGATAGTGGAAAGGGAAACAGTAATCTAAAACTTCACTTCTCAGAGTAACACTAATGCCCTTAAGTAGCCATACTAGGTTTCCACTGCATATTTGAGTATTCCATCTACCTCATTTATCGACTGCATACAAAATAGTCAAGCTCTAGGTTTAAAAGCAATGCTTTACAGAACTCACTTTTAAAGCCTTTTGTGGGGGATGGAGCAGACTGATTTAGACTTATGCTACTTCTGTGTTAGCCATTTCCTGATTCATCATAGAGTATGACATGTAGTTATCTATCTTATTATATTTTGATGGGGAAACCTGAAATAGTGTTTTGTTTGCAGGCCTTCCTAGGGAAAACAAAAGATTGATGAAGGAGAATATGTAGGAAAATTTTTTATTTTGTGATTTTGTTAAATCATGTAGTTATCTTTTATAAAATCCTTTTGTATCCTAAAATACCTGTGATATCTTAAAATTTCAGAGTCTTAAGGTAGAACAGAAATTTTTCAAAGCAGAATGTTAATCGATTTGTAAAAAAGATGAGTTGACATTTTAATTGTGAACTTTGATTTTTAGCCTTTGAATGTTCCAGTTTTTAAATTTGACAGATATTCAACTATTTAATCAGATTTGTCTGTTCCAAAACATTCCCAGAGCAGGAGAATTTCAGATGTTGAGGCAGAGAAGAATTGAAATTTTAAGAATACTAAATTTATAATTGTTTGCTTTCAGTCAGAAATTGGGTTTGGAAAAATGGAAACCTACATCAAATTGGAAAAGCTTGGAGAGGTAAGTTAACATATTTTTCTTATTCATCACCTAAAAGATTGTATCTTGTCCTGTAAAGGCAATAGAATGTTAGAAGGAAATACCCTTCAATTCTTAAAATTATTCCATCAGTGTGAGAAGAAATGAATTTTTTAAATAGTGTTGTAACCTTTTGTTGATGCACAAAATATTGCGCTTTTTTTGGTAACAAAATAGGCATCTGTCTTTTAGTTTGCTCCTTGGTACTCCGTGACTATGCTGTCATATGGGAAATTCCATGTGTTCAAACTTGTGAAAACTCAAAATACTATCTGTAAAGCTAAAGACACTAAAGGTTAAGGAAATTCTTGGCTCATTTTCTTGAAATGAAATTCAAGGTTTTCTTGAACTTGCTACTAGTACTGGTTTTGAAATGGTCTGCTTCCCAGAGTGATAAAATGCAAAGAAAATAATAGAATTAGTTAATAGGGAGGCCTTAAGGGAGTTTGAGAACTGTCTTCGCAATGATAGAAGATATCTGTAGAATGAATACATTTGGTTTTTAAAGGAGAGCTCTAGCATTCAAAGATTTTGAAAATGGGTAAAATCTTAATATGTTAATTACAGTTTCAGTTTTCACCTAATGTGCTTAATTTCCTCAATCTTCACATGCCATTGTAGTTATAGTTAATACAATACTTTTAAATTATTCTCCTTATGTTTTTACTTTTGAAGTACTCTGAAGGGTTTTAAGAGTAGGGAAGCTGTGCACAGGGAAGTCCTCTTAGGTGTAGGAAAACCAAGACTAGTCATGGAGTTTTTTCTCAAGATGGAATGTAACACATGGTTAGAAATTAGAAATTTAGTTAGGGCTCTTTCTTGTATTGATGATATAGATAGACTTATGCTGCTTTCATGTATCTTTCAAAATATATTTTGTAGGGTACATATGCAACAGTATATAAAGGAAGAAGTAAATTGACAGAGAATTTGGTGGCCTTGAAAGAGATCCGGTTGGAACATGAAGAAGGTGCACCCTGTACAGCAATAAGAGAAGGTATAATTAGTACTTTTTGTGAGCAGAATGCTTTATGAAATTTATTTAGAACATTTTAAAACCAAAGCTATGTAATAAGAGTTCATTTTTTTTAAGTACAAAGAGCTCAGGTATAGAAATAATACATGACTGGAAAATAATATGCCATCACAACTAATGGCATCTCATTGAGGAAAAAGAATACAATAAAATGAGGCCCTGGGGGTAGAAGCAATATCTAAAGCTAAAATATTTAACAAAAAGGAATTAGATATATTATCATACAACTTATGATGAAATACTATGAAGTCATAAGATTATTGTCATAGACAAATATTTGGCATTGGGAAATGTTACATATTGGTGCATGGGGAAAGAGCTGGCTATAAATAGTGTATACAGAATGCAAATATATTTTTATAATGGTACCATTTTTTTTTTTTTTACAAATATTTTGTTTATTTTAATGAAGCTGGTACAGACACTGTCCATTTAAAACCCATATCCCAGGCCAAAAAGTACAAATAAAGTCAAAAAGAGCAGTGTTCTGTTGTATACACTTCTGCATGAATAACTTTAACTGCTAATGAAAATTAGATCTTTTCTGGGATCTTCTGACAAGATTTTTCTTTCTTCTTAAAATGCTTTCTCTTCAGTGAAACCATTTTTGGAGTTAGTCATTATTCTCTGTCATTTTGACTCCAACTGGATATTTCTCTTCTTTTGGTCCAGATCCTCAGATTTTAAAAGTAGCTTCAAGTTAAGGAAAGGTCATTTTTCCACAGTTCTGTTTTCCAAAAAACTTCCATCTCCCACTGAAAGTCATAGTCCAGGAGTGAAGCAATCACATGCTAGAACTTCAGGGCCAATTGGAAAGTCATTAAGAACACTTGCATTAGTTGATCTTATTTATCACAAGCCTGCAAATGCACAGTCCTGGAAAAGGCGGGCTCTCTATGCACACATGTAATTTTTAAAAAGGAAAGAGTGATATGAAGGGGGCTGAGGTTTGATCACCAAAAATCAGCACAATGAAAAGAAACAATAATGAATAACGGGCACTAGAATTCAAATTACCAGATGTTTTAAAGAGATGGGGTGCCAGTTTTCAATTATGTTTTGAACACCACATTACAAAAGAACTATTTTTAAAAATAAAAAAGGATTAAGGGGAAAGAAAAAAAATAAAAAGAATATCTAAACCGTTGAATGACCCCCTGTTTGTTCCTGATAAACTTCAATCACATCTTCTTCCTCCATTCCCAGCTGTAAGAGGAAAGAAAAGTGTTAGTAGAATAATAAGTACTATTTTTTAAACTGGCTGCAATTATGTGGCAACTGTGCAAAAAAGATACAAAAATAATCCACAGTTATCCTGTTCTGAAACTAATCTTGTTTCCTTTAATCCAAAGAACAGAGAGGTATATTCTTTTCTTCTGCTACTATGTGGATATGAAATCATTCATGTTACTTTGCTGAGCCAATTTCATGTCCCAGTTTATTCACCATGTAAAATTTAAATGTTTCTGAAAAGTACCTTAAGGAGTTTTACATCTAATGAAACTTGTATAGAATAGTTTAAGTAATAATTTTATGCCATATTTTCTAAAAATCATTTTACTTCCAGACGTAATTACTCGATAGAATCTCTTTCTTCTCTTTCAAAAAACCTGACTTCACTTGAAATATATGTGGGTTTTGGCTAGAAAAATACTAAGGGTTCATTTCTATTATTTTCTTTGATAGTGACCACTCTCAATGAAGAGTTACTATACGTCTACTTTTGACACTTCAATTCTATAGGCTTGATTTTTCAGGCCAATTCTCAATTCTTATAGAAAAGGGGCAAAAAAAAAGACCCTTTAACATGCCTTTTACAGAACATTAAGCAAAATATATGCAATTTTTTTTATATGTGTGAAGTATTCTGGAATGTTTTCTTAACGACATTATTAATAAGAGAAATGGGAATGCAGAGATATCTAGAGTGTATTTTCCATTTTATATACTTTGGTATTTTGGTTTTTTAATACTTTCATTTTTAACTACAAGTATTCTTTATGTAAAAAATGAAAGTGTACAGAAGGGGGCTGGTCTTGCATTGAAACCCATAGACCCCTCAATGAGGCCTGTAAAGAACTGTAAATCTGTTGACTCTGGTGTGCAGCCAGGGTTAAAGAACAGTGAAACAGGCAGACTGAAAACAAAAATCACCATTGTTTCCAATGAACTATGAATCACAAAAGCAAATGAAAAATAACAGTTCAAAGGAAAGTTCAAGTAATCTCTAATGAGACAAGTTCTATATTTTATACAGGACAATTTTGTGCAGAATTACAAAATGTGAAAATTAAAATATGCTAAGAAATCTAAAAATAAAGTGAAGGTGAAGGAAAGTGAAGTCGCTCAGTCGTGTCCGACTCTTTGTGACCCCGTGGACTATAACCTACTAGGCTTCTCTGTCCATGGGATTCTCCAGGCAAGAATACTGGAGTGGATTGCCATTTCCTTCTCCAGGGGATCTTCCCGACCCAGGGATCGAACCTGGGTCTCCCACATTGGAAGCAGATGCTTTAACCTCTGAGCCAAAGTGATTAATTGGTTCTGGTGTCACAGATATGTTGACTGTGATAAAACATATGAATGTTAAAATAGTTATTAATTAAAGATGCTATTAAAATTTAATTTTAATTGCACAGATAGCCTGGTAAACACTGCAAGGACTAGAATTCCAAACATTACAAGGAACTCTTGAATTGGGAAGGTAGCATATGTCCTTAAACTATGGTGAATATGAAGCCATCAGCTTTAAGAAGTAAACAATAATACAAAGAGGTCACTCCCTAAATACCTACCTCTCCCACTGCCCATTAGTCTTAAATCTTTTAATGCTAGTAAGGGAGGTATCACTAAAATGTATTAAATAACCTTCTGTGTTGCTGAGATTATGCCAAGCTTTTGTTGTGCAGTCACTAAGTCCGACTCTGCAACCCTGTGGACTGCCAACATGCCAGGCCTTCCTATCCCTGTGCCTCAGTCAAGTTAAGACAGGGAAAATATAAAATGAGTTTGGAATATCTTGTGTCAGACAGTAAGGAAGTACTCAAGAAAGTAGGTGGATACTAAACCTACAGGGGAAAGTTTGATGAGAAAAAGGATAGTCACAAGTTTCAAAGTATGTGCCCACATATTACTCAATTACAACAGGAAAAATGGTTTAACTACACAGGGGAAAGAAAAGAAAAAGGTTAACTGTTAAACCCAGTGATAAAGGACTTCAGATACTCCAGATCTTACAGCCTGAGAAAGACACATCACCATTTACATAATAATCCAGCCAAACACACATGATCCAAATCTAGTCATGAGTTAACAGAACAGCCCAAATTGAGGAAAATAACTGGTCTGTACTCTTCAAAAATGTAAATGTCTAGCAGTGATGAGCCACTTGCCCTCTCTGAGAACAGAGTTCGGTAATGAGAATCTTTACCCTAGACTCAAGTTCTGAGCCAGACGAGGCACCCACCACCTCCAGTTCAAAACAAAACACCATGCTGGTGTTGACGATGGCAGCTGAAGGCTGGGGAGTCCTTAAGCTGTGAGACTCAGATGGGCCTGTCAAAATGCTGGTGAGGGCAGAGGGAATGTTGAAGACACACAGCAGGTTGGGAGTTCATTCCCTTCAGTGCCCAGCACAGGAGGTACAGAGCTAAGAAGAGGATGCTGTGTGTAAATGATTAGAAGCAGGGCTGAGGCTACTAGTTTGTTTTCTCCTAATGTTCAGATTGTTATCAGCTTTAATTTTCCCTGGGATGTTCCAGGATGAAAATGTGATGACTGAATCTTTCCTTGTTAATTTTCTTGTTTCTTCTGAACATGGAACTTTTTCCCCTCTCTTGATCATAATGCCCGCTTACTGAAATCAAGCAGGAAATTTTGATTTCCCGGGTATTTTCCACATCTTTGCTCTCTCCCACAAATATGATACATTTTTGATTTTTTTAATACTTTACTATATTTTTGTGTTTGTTTTCTGATCCAGTAGCTACACTGTAGTAGTTTTTTTCTCCCTTCTCTTCCCTGTGCTCCACCCCCTATTGTTCTTTCTACCCTGTATATTCCTGAGTACCTTTTCCTGATCTGGTTTCTCTGGGATTCCTGTTCTGGGTCTAAACTACCTTTCCCAGTACAAATAACTTAGTGTTTTCCACGTGTAAGTGTATTTTAGGCGAAATAAATTGATCTCCAGTTGGGGAGGGGCGGGAGGGGGGATGTAAATGTCATAAAGACAAATACAGTCTGAAGAACTGTTCCAAGTTAAAGATAATTAAAGTGAAAATGAAAGTCACTCAGTCACATCCGACTCTCTGCAACCCCATGGACGATAGCCCACCAGGCTCCTTCCTGTCCAAGGGATTCTCCAGGCAAGAATACTTGAGTAGGTTGCCATTCCCGTCTCCAGAGGATCTTCCCAACCCAGAGACTGAACCCAGGTCTCCCACACTGCAGGCGGGTTCTTTACCAGCTCAGTTACCATATGTTCATACTGAACTGGATCCAACGATGAGGGAGAAAAAGGGAAAATTGGGATAAATGACAAAATAGTATTCTAACAGTATTAAGTGTCCTGAATTTTAACGACAGTCCTTTGGTTATATAAAAGAAAATACTTGTTCTCAAGAAATACACTCTAAAATATTTAGTAAATGGCCATGGTGTATGCAACCTACTCCCAAATGGTTCAGATGATACACATACACACACAATTGCGGGGGGTGGGGGGAGGCGAATAATAAAGTACAGGTAGCAAAATGTTAAAAACTGGTAAATCTAGGTAGAAGAGAGTACAATGTTTTGCACTATTGTTGCCACTTTTCTGTAATTTGAAAATCATCACAAAATAAAAACTAGATGAAGGGATGTCAAAAAGAACAGATGTGCCAACTTGAAGGGGTTCCCACTGGCTAATACCTAAAGAACATCACTCATACAAAGTATCTCCCCACAAATTACTTATTAATTACAAAATAACTTAGATAAATTGATACAATGCTACAGTGGATAAAATGATACCATGGATAAAATATCTGGCAGTTACCATCTTAACTAACTGATCAAAATTAGTATTACCCACAGTAAGACATGGAAGTGAAGTGAAGTGAAGTGGCTCAGTCGTGTCCGACTCTTTGCGGCCCCATGGACAGCAGCCTACCAGGCTCCACCGTCCATAGGATTTTCCAGGCAAGAATACTGGGGTGGGCTGCCATTTCCTTCCTCAGGGAATAAAACATGGACATCATATAATTCCTGACACGATGCACTTGGAATTTCACAGCCTCACTCAGTGTTGCTCCTACCAAATGTTCAAACCTGAATCTCATCATGAGGAAACAACAGACAAACCCCAACTGAAGGACATTCTTTTTTTTTTAATTAATGTTTTAATTGGAGGCTAATTACTTTACATGAAGGACAATCTAAAATACAGTTGGCCTGAATTCTTTTTTTAAATGTCAGTGTAATTAATCAGTCAGTCCTAAAGAAATCAACCCTGAATATTCATTGAAAGGACTGATGTTGAAGCTGAAGTTCCGACACTTTGGCCACCTGATGCAAATAGCTATTCACTGGAAAAGACCTTGATTTTGGGAAAGACTGAAGGCAGGAGGAGAAGGAGACCTCATAGTTGGATGGCATCATCAACCCAGTGGACATGAATTTGAGCAAACTCCGGGAGAGGTGACAGACCGGGAAGACTGGTGTGCTGCAAGACTTGTGTGCATAGGGAAACAAAGAGTTGGACACAACTTAGCGACTGAACAACAGTATAATGAACAACGAAGACTGAGGAACTGTTTCATATGAAAAGGAAGCTAAGAGGCATGATAACCAGTTAGAATGCGTATCCTGATGAGATCCCAGGTTAAGTTAAAAAAAAAGGCAGGTGAGCTATAAAGGACCTTACTGAGACAAACTGCAAAATCAGATTATTTTGATTGTATATTCAATTACAGTACTGTATCAAGGTAAATCACCTAAATTAGATCATTTAACTGTGACTCAGGAGAACAATAATACTGAAATATTGAGGGGTAAAGAGCCATATCACCTGCAAAGTAATATCAAATGGTCCACCAGTAGTGATAATCTGTACATACAGAGAGAATGATAAATCAAACACAGCACAATGTTAATAAATGAAGAACCTACAAAAAAGGTTATAGAGGAGAATATTATACTAGTCTCATTATTCAATAAGTTTGAAATGTTTTCAAATAAAAAAGCTAATAATAACCATATATCATTTCCACTATCAGAAATATCAGAAATGTTATTTTGTATTTGGAGGAGGGGAATCTGTATAATTGTAAATACATAGACACTCTTTTTCTCACATTTTATTACTTTCAGATATCTGGGGGTGGGAGTAAGAATAAGGGTAGAGAGGGCAAAATATATAATAAAACAATATATTCAATGAAACAAATGAAGGCATAGAAGCATTAAAAACCATAACCCAAGAGGACAGAGCCAAAAAACATATATTAAGCTTCTATATTAAGTTCTCAAAATGGGCCAAAAGTCAAAATCAAACTCTAAAGATCACTATCACCATGAAAATGTACCCGAAATCTGCCAAATTTGAAAAGCATCTGTCCATCCTTAAAAAGGCATAGTATGTGCCTTGTAACAATTTAAGCACTCAATCCTTACTTTTCACCTCTTTTTACTGGCACCTTTGAAGGCACTAAAAGGGAAATTCTACCCAAAAGACTGTGGTTTTCTCTGACAAATAATATATCACTTAACTCAGAGAATATTCAAGAAAAGGGCAGTTCAATGGTACCAGCGAACTACATCATTCAATGCAAAATTCAAAATATGTCTTGAATTCAGAGAAGAAATTATACTCACTTCTTTTGGAGTGTGATTATCAGCAATTCTCTGACCTCAAAGAGAAACCTGAGTGAATTCATGGGAACTCCCTAAAAAGACAGAAAATGTACAAATACAAACCTTACAAGAGATAAAATTTGATGCACAAAAAGCAAACATGAAAGCTTCAACAGAATGTGTAGAACATAAAACCAGCAGCTAATTCTATCATCATTACCATTAACTGAGTAAAAACTATTTGCTAGGTACTCCTGATAACAAATATTTTATACATAGAATCAAATTTTTCACCATAGCAGCCCTAAAAGGTAAGCATTATCACCTTATCTTCATTTACAGCTAGAAAATATAAGGTATAGAGAGGACACACAAGCTCGTCAACAACTGAAGGCCAAATCTGTTCCCAACCCTGTGTATTCTTAACCACTATTCTACATAGTTTCCTCTCAAATCTATAAGCTAACATAAAAATAAAATCAGATATTGGATGAGCACCAGCTACGAACTGCACAAGCAAAACTGGTTATAAACAGACTAAATCATAGAAATTTGGCAAAGCACAGCAGCAAGCCAGGTAAACTACAGAAAACCTGTGATGGCATTTATAGCACTGTAAGTATCACAAAAGGTATTAAAATATATTTTTCTAATCACTTATTCCACAAAAATGGCTAAAAGAGAACAGATGGCTCATTTAAAGAGAAGTAACTTCACTAACAAGTATAAATCAAGAATCATTTATTTAGTCCACAAGTATCAGAAAGTTCTGCTCAATAACTAATGTGTTAAGATTTCCACCATGTTTAAATATTATCCCCAAAACATCATAAAAACCTCAAACTATCTTCCCAATATGTACTACACTTATATATACAAGACCATGCAAACTTACCCTGGAAGTGGTTTTAAACTTTTTCTTAGTGCCTGACCAGGGGTTGAACCTGGGCCCCAGCAGTCAAACTGCAAAGTACTAAGCACTGAACCAGAAAATTTTCTACTTT
Organism: Madoqua kirkii; assembly: GCA_006408675.1. NCBI lineage: Eukaryota > Metazoa > Chordata > Mammalia > Artiodactyla > Bovidae > Madoqua > Madoqua kirkii. The sequence continues at coordinate 21,537 of SJYC01131029.1, read as the reverse complement.
TAAATTATTTCCAGGGTTATATTAACTAATAAACATAACTGACAAGGAAAAAATATTTTTTTACTTTAAATACAGGATCTTTCAAAAAGTAAGTATCTTATATTGGAGTCATAAAAGTTTCTACAGAAGCAAGTCTATAATATCAAAATGGAAAGATTATTCAATCTCTCTTGTTGGGTAAGAATTCCATACTTCAGATAAATTAAGTGTCCCACTGCATGTATATCAGCAAATATAAGGAAAAAAAATTATCAAGCCTTTGTGAACTGAGTATAGAAACTTTTTCTAAAGACTATAAACTCTGAAGCATAAAAAATTATTCCAACTTGATGTTATATTATCTCCCATGGCTCTTTAGGGCTTCCCTGGAAGCTCAGCTGGTAAAGAATTCACCTGCAATGCAGGAAACCTGGGTTTAATCCCTGGGTTGGGAAGATCCCCTGGAGGAAGGCATGGCAACCCACTCCAGTATTCTTGCCTGGAGAATTCCGTGGACACAGGAGCCTGGTGGGCTAAAGTCCACGGGGTCACAAAGAGTCAGACACAACTGAGTGACTAGGCACAGCACAGCAATTTCAATTCTGAATCAGTTTAGTTTTCACTTTTGCACTTTCTCCACAATAATCAACTCCATTACCTACAGATGAGGTAGAAGACTACATATTTTCTTTGGAGTTACTGTGAAGAGTAAATGACAATGTATCTAAGTACCTATTAGCACAGTGCAGTTAATACATGTTCATTTCCAGTTTTAGTCCCCATCAATATTATTGCAAACATGAGCTAGTTGAGCCCCAATTAATAAGACTTTACTGAGCTTAACAATTAACATCAAAAAAAGAAACAGGAAATTCCCTGGCAGCTCAGTGGTGAGGACTGAACTTTTACTGCCAAGGGCATAGGTTCGATACTTGGTCCAGGAATTAGGATCCTACAGGCCATGCAGCACAGCAAAAAAAAAAAAAGTTTATTGGCTCACTTATCCTAACACTGGAGTGGGTAGCCAGTCCCTTCTCCAGGAGATTTTTCCTGACTCTGCAGGGATAGAATCTAGGTCTCTTGCCTTGCAGGCAGATACTCTAATGTCTGAGCCACCCGGGAAGCCCACTGTTTTCCTTATCCCAACACCTAAATGATCTCTTTTTCTTCTTGCAAAGTCCTCAATACTAGACTACCACAGAATTCCCAAAAGATTACTCTTCTTTTGACAAGCTTTCTTAAAAGAAAAATTAATGATATATAAAGCACTGAATTTAATACTACAACATACAGACCTGTCTTTGACAGTATGATTCTTTGAGTTTCTTGAGATGTGTCGTCATTTTCACTTTGAAGTGAATCTCACTGCTATCCTAAGGAGATAAGAGGAAAAGGATTATTACTCTTTGTGTACGTTACTTGCTTTGCCTGAAAACAAATTATTTAATTATACATATACTACATACAAAACCACACAACTTGTCACCTATATTTTCCCTCCAAAATATTCTTTTTAGCATTCCTAACAGGTTTTATTAAAATAATCATCCTCAAAGTTGCTTTATACTCATTTCAAAGCAAGTTTCAGTTCAGTTCAGTTGCTCAGTTGTGTCCGACTCTTTGTGACCCCATGAATCGCAGCACGCCAGGCCTCCCTGTCCACCACCAACTCCCAGAGTCCACCCAAACCCATGTCCATTGATTTGGTGATGCCATCCAACCATCTCATCCTCTGTCATCCCCTTCTCCTCCTGCCCTCAATCTTTCCCAGCATCAGGGTCTTTTCAAATGAGTCAGCTCTTCTCATCAAGTGGCCAAAGTACTGGAGTGTCAGCTTCAACATCAGTCCCTCCAATGAACACCCAGGACTGACCTTTGGAATGGACCGGTTGGATCTCCCTGCAGTCCAAGGGACTCTCAAAAGTCTTCTCCAACACTACAGTTCAAAAGCATCAATTCTTCGGTACTCAGCTTTCTTTATAGTCCAACTCTCACATCTATACATGACTACTGGAAAAGCCATAGCCTTGACTAGACGGACCTTTGTTGACAGAGTAATGTCTCTGCTTTTTAATATGCAGTCTAGGTTGGTCATAACTTTCCTTCCAAGAAGTAAGCGTCAAAACATACTCTATTTTAGGTATTAAAATCAGCAGTATAAGTAAAAGTATGTATGTCAAAAATGCATTCCTTCACAATTGCATACCTATTCTATTTTCAAAATAAAAATCGAAACTATCACAAATTCCCAAAGGCAACTCAGAATAAAAAGTGCCCCCTATAAGAGAGTATACCGTAAAACAGCAGACTGAACAATTCTTCCTGCTGTAAAAAGTCACCATACAGAGTCTGATTTCTCTTGCATGAGTAAAATGAATAACCTGAGTCACTCAAATTGAAATATGGGACCACAGATAATTTTCTTCTACCAAGACTGTCAAGTAAACTATCAGGCAACCATCAGAAAAAAAATATTGGCACTTGTACACTGTAAAAATTTCAAAGCCAATTCTAATGATTACATAACACATTCACAGATATATATTAGTGGAAGTTGCATGTTTTGTTTATAATTATTTAAAAAAAAAAAAAAAAAGGAATTCCCTGGCAGTCAGTCCAATGGTTAGGACTTAGTGCTTTCACTGCCAGGACTGGGTCTGATCCTGGTTGGGGAACTAAGATTCTGCATGCTGTGTGGGATACCAAATTTTCTTTAAAAATAATAAATAAATTCTCATCCTGTGGATAATTTCAGGAGCAGACAAAATTTCTAGAGCAATACCTCACTACATCAGCTAAAATCATTTCCAGATGAATTAAAGAGCTTAATGTTTAACAATTTAAAAATTAAAAAATTTTAGTTATCTTCTCTTCTTTGGGAAAGACTTTTTTCCTAATCTTGACATTAGTAAAGCCTTACTTTAAAGCAAGATTTTAACTCAGAAACCATTAAAAAAAAAAAGGAAGACTGATAAAGCCAACTTAATAAAAACATAAACCACCTATAAGTTAAGAGACTCTGAAGAAAATATTCACAACATATATAGCAGACAAGAAAAAATAAGTAAATATAAAGAATTCCTACAAAATTAGTAGTTGTTAAAAAGGTAATCCATGGCATAGGAGAAACATACACAAGCATACCTGCTTTACTACACTCTGCTTGTTTTTACTTGGCTATGCCAGATCTGTTGTGGTACACAGGATCTTCAGTTACAGCATATGGGATCCACAGTCCCCCGACCCAGAAACAAGTCTGTGCCCCTGCACTGGGAGCACAGAGTCTTAGCCACTGGACCACCAAGGAAGTCCCTGTGCTCTCTTTATTGGATTCTGCAGGTACTGCCTTTTTTACAAATTGAAAGTTTGTAACAAACTTGCATTCAGCAAGTCTACCGCACCATTTTTCCAATGGTGTTTGCTCCTTTCAGGTCTCTGTGTCACAGTTTGGTGATGGGTAATTTGGTAATTCTCTCAGTAATTCAAATCCTACCCCAACAGAAAAAGCTCACGGAAGGCTCAGATGATGGTTAGTATTTTTTGGCAATAAAGTATTTTTAAATTAAGGTGTGTACATTGTCTTTTTTTTCCAGACATAACACTATTATACACTTAAACCACATTATAGTGTAAACATAACTTTCATATGCACTGGGAAACAAAAGATCCATGTGATTCACTTTATTGCAGTGGTCTGGAACCAAATCCTCAATATTTCTGAAGTATGTCTATAAATCAATGGAATAAAATTGAGAGTCCAGAATAATCTATGGTCAACTGATTTTGACAAAGATGCCAAGCAATTCAATGGGAAAAGAACAGAACTTTCAATTAGTGTTCTAGGAAAAACAGATAGCCATATACAAAAGAAGTTAGACTCTCCTTCAAACCCATACTAAAAGCATGCAAAAAGTACTCAAAATGATCAAAAACTTAATGTAAGAGCTAAAACCATAAAAACTTTAAAAGAATCTATAGGTGTGAATTTTTGTGACCTTGATTGAGGTAATCGTTTCTTATATATGACACTAAAATCACAGCAAAAAGAGAAAAAAATAGAGATTTCCTTGGTGGTCCAGTGGTTAACACCCCTGCCTGCCAATGCAGGAGACACAGGTTTGATCTCTGGTCTGGGGAGATTCCACATGGCAAGGAGCAACCAAGCCCGTGTGCCACAACTACTGAGCCTATGCTCTAGAGTCCGGGAACTACTGAGCCCGAGTGCCCAGAGCCCATGCTCCACAACAAGAGATGCCACTGCAGTGAGAAGCCCACGCACCACACAGAGCGGTCCCCACTCACTGCAACTAGAGACAGCCTGTGCAAAGAACAAAGACCCAGCACAGCCAAAAAGTTTTTCAAAAGATAAATTCAATTCACTGAAATCAAAAACTGTTTGCACAAGGGACACAACCCAGAAAGTGAAAAGACAACCCAAAGATGGGAGAAAACATCTGAAAACCATCTAACTGATAAGGACCTAATAACCAAAATACATGTGAAAAGTTATTACTACTCAAAAATAAAGACAAATAATCCAATCTAAAAATGGACAAAAGATCTGAATAGACACATTTCTCCAAAGATGTGCAAATGGCCAACAAGAACAGGAAAAGATATCTATCATTAACCATCAGGAAAATAAAAATCAAAAACTCAATGAGATACCACTTCACACTCCCTAGGATGACTATATATATTAAAAAACAACAACAACAACAAATACTGGGTAAAATGTAAAATAACAAACCTTCATTTATTTCAGTAAGAATAACGTATAAAATGGTGCAGCCACTGCTAAAAGCTATTTGAAGGCTCCTCAAAAAGTTAAACAAAGTTACTACTATATTAGACCCAACAACTGCACTCCTACATCTATAGAGAATTGAAAACATAGCCACACAAATATTATAATGAATATTCAAAGCAGTATTATCACACTGGCCCCAAACTGAAAGATTGGTATAATAATACCCCATGTTTCAGAGAATGTGGGAAAATGGTACTCTCACACTTCCATGGTAACAGTGTACTAGTTCTTCTGTCCCTTAAAAAAACAACTATGAAGATTCATTCCTCCACTAATTTCCAGCTAACTTTTATTATCTATTAGGATCTCACACGGAGAAGGAAATGGCAACCCACTCCAGTGTTCTTGCCTGGAGAATCCCAGGGACGCGGGAGCCTGGTGGGCTACCATCTATGGGGTCACACAGAGTCGGACACGACTGAAGCGACTTAGCAGCAGCAGCAGCATCTCAAAAAGGGTCAATAAGATAAAGATCAGAGTCTGGAGAAATAAGGTGCCAACAGAGAGAAAGGGATCAGGAAAAGGCCTGAGAGGCCCTTTTGTGTAAGGCCTCTAGCATTATCACTTAACAGTAGTCACTGTATTTGCCACTGAAGCATGCTAAACAAGAAAAAGTTCTACTAGAAGAAATTAAAGTGATAAGTTGCCTAGTGGAGCAATTTAAAAATACAGTATCACCTTCTCCTGACTCTAACAGATGCACATACAGTAAACGAAACTCTACTTTTCAATAACTTGCCTTAGTTGAATCATTTTTTCTGTTTCAGAAATCATTTACACATTCCAGAGTCAAAGGAGAAAAATAATGAAACTCACCTGTCCAATGACTTTGAGTTTAATATATTCTCCTTCCTTCTTATCCCCCAAGTCCTCGGTTGAAGGTTTTGCTTCCTGAAAGCAAAAAAATTTATATGTAAACATATAAATATAAAAGTTTCTGTGTGCTATTTTAATTACTCACCCATTACTTTGACTTAGGGTACAAAATTTGCAACTAAAAATACAGCAAGCATTTCTTTTCTCTGCCAGTCAATCAAGCAAAAAAGGTTCTATGTCAATTACTCTCTCAAACAACAAACAGTTCACTAAAAATCAAGAAAGAAGTCTCTTTTATTATAATCCTATAGTAAAGGTTCTAAAACTTCACTATGCTTCAGAATCACTGGAAGGACTTGTTAAAAAAAGTCAAAGCTGGGTCTCCCACCCAGCTTTTTATTCAGGAGGTCTCGGGTAGGGCTGTAATACGCACTTCTAACTAATTACCAGGCAATACTAATGCTTCTGGGCAAAGGAACAACCTGGAAGCCATTGTCTTACAGTCAACTACTATCAGTCAGAGGAAGCTCATCCTCCAGGAATCCTCGACCAAACATTTTGAATCCAAGATTATTTTCTTACAACCTAGTGGGAGAAATTAAATACTCCAATTACAAAACTGTACTAAGAGATATAAATTAATCATATTAACACAAGCAAAGTCTTTTTAGGAAGGAAAATAGGAAAATCTAACAGCAAAGTATTGGTTTAATGTACCTGACTCAAAGCAAATCATTTTATATCAGTTATTATTTTAGACTATCTGAAGCAGTATATGCAATTTCAAAAGATTAGGCTTGAGTGAAAAAAAAATAGGAGAATTAAACTGGAACAAGAAAAAAGCCCAAGCAGGGTAAGTACTAATAGGAAAGAGGAAACAAAATTGGAAGACAGAAGGAAAGAGTATAACCCTCTCACAAATTATACTATAAGAAAATGAAGTTAGAATAAACTAGTTGAAACAACTCTGCCATGAAGTATTAAGAAAGGTAAGCCATTTTTAGTAAAAGGGTAGCTTGGTAAATTTCACTCAATGGTGTGATAAAAGTAGCTCTCCCATGCACTTTACCTTAGTTTGGCAACCATATTATTCACTTATTTAAATATATACTTCTTTATTATTCACAGTAATTTCAAGCTGTTAATCTACTCTTGGTAAGAACCATTGCTGTTCAGCGGCTAAGTCATGTCTGACTCTTTGCAAACCCATGGACTGTGGCCCTCCAGGTTCCTCTTCCCGTGGGATTTTCCAAACAAGAATCCTGGGGTGGGTTGCCATTTCCTTCTCCAGATCTTCCTCATCCAGGGATCGAACCCGAGTCTCCTGCACTGGCAGGTGGATTCTTTACCACTAAGCCTCAGGGAAGCCCTTTAGTAAGAATACAACCAGCTTACTTAAAAGCTTACTTAAGAATATACAGTAAGAATCTTGTATACTTAATAACATACAATCAGAATATTGTATATTCTTAACAATTTAATATACAATACTTCTGTAATTCAGAAGTAACAGGGCCATTACCTGTTTATTTCATGCCAGTAACTGAAAACTAACAAACTCTTTAACGTTCCAAATTTAACAAAATATATTAAACTAGAAGTAGCTTTTAAATTTAAGATACGGGCTAGAGTCCAGGGAAATGCTTAGATAACAGAACTGACTTCATTAGTATGAATTCTTGCCTGTTTATCATTCTGCAGTATTTCAACATTTGCTGACTACTGCATTTTATGGCAGCTGGCAAAATTAACCTTCTTTAGTGAGACAGTATTTCACCTGAAAACTAGAAGACTGTCTTCAAACAGTCCCACAACCACATTTCTCTGAATTTATATTCAAAGTAAACAATTCCTTCTTCCTTTAAGTACTGAGAGAGGACAAGGACAATTTATTCCATGCAGTGAAAGGCAATAAAGAGTAAAGCCCTGCTGCTGCTGCTGCTAAGTCGCTTCAGTCGTGTCTGACTCTGTGTGACCCCAAGGACTGTGGCCCACCAGACTCCTCCGCCCATGGGATTTTCCAGGCAAGTGCTGGAGTGGGGTGAAAGAAGCCCCGCGTCCTCTTTAACTGAGAGGTGTGTTAAGCTTTATCTGAGTTTCCACAAGGAAGAAACATCCCCCTCCAAGAAGATCAGCAATACATCAGCACAATGGGACTGATTGTGCTCCAGTGTTTCCTAGACAGAGGATACTGAGAACAAAAGAGTTCTTCCCTCTTCTCCAACCCATCCTCCACACTGCTTCAAAACTCTTTCCAAAACACAGCTTCTCTGACTGTATGTTTGTCTGCATGCACTCAGTCGTGTCCAAATTTTATGACCCCTTGGATTGTATGTAGTCCGCCAGGCTCCTCTGTCCATGGGGTTCTCCAGGCAAGAATACTGGAGTAGGTTGCCACTCCCTTCTCCAGGGGATCTTCCCAACCCAGGAATTGAACCTGTGCCTCTTGTGTCTCCTATATTGCCAGGCAGGTTCTTTACCATTAGCACCCCTGGGAAGCCCCCCTCTGACTATATAACTACCCCTATCAGAAAGCATTAATAGCTCCCAGTACTTTGAGGCCTAGAAACAAAGTCCACAACATGGCATTCAGTTCCTCCAGTACCAACCTTAACTCCCATTTTTCTCTAACCACTTTCTTTACAACCCAAGGACTTTGTTAAATTGGACTTGTGCTGTTCCCTGAACACGTCTATAAACTTCCTTCCATCTTCAGCCCTTTGCTGTCCTTGTTTCCTTTACCTGTAATACAAATCCTCCCTTTACCATAACCTCTCTTGAAATCAGCTCACAGGAATCCATCATCTGAAGTCCAGTATGTAAAGAATTCTTCTGGCAACCACATCTCCCCTCAACTTTCCAACTGGGATTAATATTTTCCTGTAATGCTCCTATTGGCAGTGTATTCATATCCTTTAAAAGGCATTTATTCTCAATTTAAAAACATTCTCCCTTTACTATCATCTCAAGTTGTCCTCATATTTTTCTTCAGATTTCTTATAAATTCAGTTCAGTCGTTCAGTCGTGTCTGACTCTTTGCAACCCCATGAACCGCAGCACATCAGGCCTCCATGTCCATCACCAACTCCCAGAGTCCACCCAAACCCATGTCCATTGAGTCAGTGATGTCATCCAACCATCTCATCCTCTGTCATACCCTTCTCCTCCTGCCCTCAATCTTTCCCAGCATCAGGGTCTTTTCCAAGGAGTCAGCCCTTCTCATCAGGTGGCCAAAGTACTGCACTTTCAGCATCAACATCAGTCCCTCCAATCAACACCCAGTACTGATCTCCTTTAGGATGGACTGGTTGGATCTCCTTGCAGTCCAAGGGACTCTCAAGAGTCTTCTCCACACCACAGTTCAAAAGCATCAGTTCTTCGGTGCTCAGCTTTCTTTACAGTCCAACTCTCACATCCATACATGACCACTGGAAAAACCATAGCCTTGACTAGATGGACTTTTGTTGGCAAAGTAATGTCTCTGCTTTTTAATGCGCTGTCTAGGTTGGTCATAACTTTCCTTCCAAGGAGTAAGCATCTTTTAATTTCATGGCCGCAATCATCACCCGCAGTGATTTTGGAGCCCAGAAAATAAACTCAGCTTACTGTTTCCACTGTTTCCCCATCGGCATTTGCTATTCCCACTTTTACTCTCAACTCACTGCCATCAGGTTTATATAGTACCCCACCATTCCACTTGACACTTCTTTCACCAAGGTTACCAGTTCAACTTCCCACTGCTAAACCCAAAGGACAATCTAAAGTCTTATCTTTAAACAACAGACACTGATGACTCGTTCAAACTTTCTACCTTTGGCCTCTAAGATTCTAAGTCCCCTCATCTTGACCACTTCTTTAAATGCTGGTGCTCCTCTAGGTCCTAAGTCTTTAAGCTGCTTTTTCTTCGTCTTCCTGGGTGACCTACAAATTCCACCTCTCTCTCAGATACTAACCATTCTCAAAAACCTGACCACTCTTCTGAGTTTCAATTTACCCAAGAGCTTGAACATTTATTCCACTCTGGATGTCTCCATGGGTAGCTCAACTTAAGTGTCCAAAACTGAGTGCATTACTTCTAGCTCCTCTTCCTGAAAACCAAAACCCAAAAAAGACTACAACTCCTCCTGGATTCCCAATTACAATAAATGTTTAACACACACTCAACTGCATACAACGGAAATTTAGTAGTCATCTTTGGCTATCTTCCTCTCCTAAATCTCCCACTTAATAATTCACCATTCTGACAACTATATCTCTTAGTGATTCTCATTCTCTATCCCACTGCCTTATTTCAGGCAGTCACTGTTGCTCATTAGCAATACCAAAATGGCATAACAGATGCCCCAAGTTTAGCTCCTTCCAATTAATTCTTCCCAACTACAACCAGAGCCATTTCTCTAAAACGCAATCTGATCTGCCCACAATCTTCAGGATTAAGTTCAAACTCCTTAGCTGACACATACTGGTCCTCCATGTGCTGGTCCCTCCCTAGCAATCAAGCCTTATTCTCCTACCTCTCTTGCTAATAATATTCTTTGCTCCAGCCAAACAGAACTATCTACAACTCCTTTAACATGGCACTCTCTACCTTATCTCCACTATCCCTGTACATATTACTCACCTCTGCTTGGTATGCCCGTCCTTACCCTATTCCCCTTTTAAGGCCACTCAAGCGCCACTTGCCACAAAATCATTTCCCTGATCACCCTCTTAAATGTTCTCATACTGCTTACTTTAATTTTATTATAACCACATGTCTGCATATCTGTGTTTCCCACAAGATTGAGTTCCTTATTGACACATCTTATTCTTTGTATTTCTGGTCAAGTACGGTGTCTAGTATTTTAAAGATACTCAATACACTTGTTAAATTAACATTTTCTGTGACAGTTTTGTTTGTCATGACTTTCCTACAAGTTTACAAGGAGGAGGTCCACATTTTTCATCTTTATAGTCTCTATACTGACAGACACCAGGTAATTATTTAACGTTGGCTGAAATTAAGTTGATAGCACTATCACCTGTATCATACCACAAATCTTACTAATGTTTCATACTTCTACCATACACAGTAGTCAATACAAACAAAATCCTTTCAGCATTTTATATTCACAGTTGGGAAGAAGAGGTAATTCACTTCAATTTCACAAGAACATGTGAACACTAAAATTTGAAATTTCCAAAAATACTGCCACTTTCCTTAGTCACTCCATTTTGGCAATCTCTTTCCAACTCTGAAGCACAAGAGCAATGCCATCTGTACCCACTTGTTTAATAGCCTCATGCTCGCCCAACGCAGTCATCTAACTTTTCATGTGTTTTTTTCCCTTCAACAAACTAGTCTGGAAAATGAGAAGATCTTATTCAGAAAAAGGCCAAAGTTTGTCTCTAGCGATCTCAGTGTCCTTCTTATGTCCTTCGTATGCCTTCTTTCCTTCTTCTTTCCTTCTCTCCTCTGTTTTTAAAAAAAAGAAGCTGCCAATACAGAATGGTATGGCACACTAGTCACAAAACACTGAAAGCATTCAGCACTGGACCCAGAACAGTAGGTCATCAGAGAAAAGATAATCCCAGAGAGGCTGGCTGATTAGGCTGGGAAGGTTACATAGCCCCAGAGCACAAGAAACTGGTAATGTAACGAAAAGTAAAGGAATGTACAAGATCAAAGGCAAGAACTGGAAACCTCTAAATTTTCAGGTCTGTGTCATCTAGAGATTGAATCATGGTAACTAGAATGGTAGAAAAGAATTTATCAGACACCAGGCACTATCAACTCTTCTCACCAAGATATAAATGTAACAGCCTAGAAATAGAAGATGGCTGGATCTGAAAAGAAGAACAAGACAGGGAAGGACACAAACCCCAACAATCCTCTTTTACAAATGCACAGAATTCAAGAAAATAATTATACTGTGCCATTTCAAAGTCAAAAGAACAAAAATTTTGCTAAAAATCTCTATGACAATCTGTGTGTTGACAATTCAATCACAGGGAAAGAGCACCACACTTAACTACTCCCAGCCTGAAACTGACCCAGTTAGCTGTACAAGGATTGTTCATTCTTGTGAAAGAGGGGGGATTCTGGGGAAAACCAAAAATAAAGACTGCATTTACTCTTATTTGATGACATTAGCAAATCTGTTCAATTTTAAGGGTGCAACAACAGTATTCTGTTTATGTTAAAAGAAAAAAAGTCACATATTGAATGACTTCCCTGGCAGTCCAGTGGTTAAGAATCCAAGCTCCCAATGCAGGGGCACAGGTTTGATCACTGCTCCAGAAACTAAAATCTCACATGGCATGGCCAAAAAAAATAAAGTAAATCTCTGTTAGAGATATATATTGAAATATCTGTGGATGAAATAATACAATGTCTGGGACTAGATTCAAAATGATATTATGAAGTGTTGTGAGGTCATGTAGATGAAATAAGATATGGGTATAATTATATATACACTAAATTTGTCCATAATAAATCACTTAAAAATGCCTTCAAAGTTTCCAAAATTTCTGTAACTGTAGTTCTTACTATATGTCCATTTACTTCATTTTACTTCCTAATAAAGAAAGCTCAAGAAAGGATTAAACTGGATGATTCTAATAATTATATCCATTGTTAAAAGATGCAAAAACCTAAATTACAATACTTCAGTAGATTTACCACAATTCTAAAAGCACACACTCATATAGTTTCAGCTCATGCTCCCTATGTGCAAACTTAGGGAGACACTACTAGACATTTGAAATGACCAGAGTTAGCTTTATAATTTGGAGGTTTATGTCAACCTGTCGAGACACTGGGATTTCTGTAAATTTACATTCAACCCTACAATTGCAGTTTAATACCAGACAAACACAGACAACTCAAGAACTGAAAATTATAACTGAAAATCCCACTGGTTGTACAAGCCATACTTTCTGCAGTCATACTGTGGACCTATGCAAAGCCTAGAGCAAACTGGGTCCACTGTATCCAGAAGTATAGCATGCAAATGTAGAGAGGTATGGCGGACATTGTTAATTACCTATCCAATATCCATGTCCCCCTTCTTCCTAAATTTGCCAGCGGGAGGTGGGTGGAGGGAATTCTAAGCTTCTCTCATGGCCACGTGATGCGGTGCTGGCCGTGGAGATATACATGACATACTTTTTCCTGGTATATACTTTTTGACATACTTTTTCCCTTTCCTCCCTGTTCCTTTCTCCTGCCTGGAATAAAGAAACAAAGTATTCTTGCCCAAAAGGAGACTATCTTTTCAGTGAAGACATCTACTAAGGAGAAAGGAGTAAGAAGGCCTAGTGGAACTGTCTTACCATCCCTGAACTACTTATGTCTGGACTTGTTTCATTAGAAAAACAAACTGCATACTTGTTTAACCTACTATATATCAGATTTTCTGTTACTTAGTCCAGAAGCAATCCGAATTGACATAGGAGGTGGTCTAAATAGGAAGCATTTGGCTTAAGTTAAAAAACAGCTCCTAGAAAACCACCCCTATGTGTATCGAATTGCAGAAGAGATAAGTAAATTATGGTACAGTCACACAATGGAATGCAACATAGTAATGAGATTTAACAACAAACTACACACAATAATACAGACAAATTTCCAAACAATGCTGAGCAAAAGAAGCCATACACAGAAGCACTTAGGGGAGGAAATGGCAACTCACTCCATTATTCCTGCCTGTGAAATCCCACAGATAGAGAAGCCTGGTGGGCCACAGTCCATAGGGTCACAAACAGTTGGACATGACAGAGAAACACACACACGCTCAGACACACACACACAGTCAAGACAGTCAATCTGGGTGCTGGCTGCATGGACGTGATCAGTTTGTGAAAATTTAGCAAACTGCACATTTATATACATTTTTTTCATATGTGTATTAATCTTCAGTAAAACCTTTCAAAATATCTGGCCTTGGCTATTGAGCACAATGGGTCTAGCAAATAGAACTCCACCCTAGCTTCCTTCGAGTCTTTTTCTTCAGATTCTCACTAGCTCAGTAAAGGCAATCAAATACAAAAAGAATGGTCAAAATATAAAAGTATAACAAATTCAACACATCTTTAAATAAACTTAAGTCATGTTGTAGGAATTTCAAAATAATTTAAACTGTAAAACTAAGTATTCAATAATAGGATCTGTACGACTTTACCCACACGACTTTTCTAAAGTAGGGTATCAGAGAATTACCAAAAAGAAAAAAACACAATTTCAATAAATTCCAAAATGAGATACCAAACATGACACTGAGAAAATTATCTGTGGGGAATTCCCTGGCGGTCCAGTGGGTAGGACCTGACGTTTCCACTGTCCTGGGCCTGGGCTCAGTTCCTTACTGCCTTACTCAGGGAACTAAGATCCTGCAAACCACGTGGGATTTTTAATATCCATAGCAATCTCAATGTCCTGGAAAAAGCAAATGATTCAACTTTAGAGATAAAGTTACTAGTTCTATTGCAAATAGAAGTAAAGACCAAGAAGGTATGCAAACATCATAAACGGACCACTACTGCATGACAATCAATCCTTTGTCAATAACAAAACATAAAGGGAACTGAAGAGGAGGAAGAAAATACCTGCTGGTTCACATTTTTGAGACAACCTTCCAGTTCTGGGGCTTAGAATGGTGCCTGGAACATACTGACATTCAATAAATACTTGTTAAATGAATGACTCTTACCACTTATTCCTTTAAAAACTTTTACTAAGTATTCAGTCACTGCTGGAACTTCAGGAAAAAAGGGTGAGTAAAGCCTGATTTCTGACCCTGTAAAGCAACCAGTGTAATGGAGAAAGGTACTTAAATAATTGTAACGCTATATATATAAACGCTATAATATGTAATATTATTCTAATTGGTATGGGGGGAGGCTAATGAGTATCAAGAGATATTTGACCACTGCTTTAGTTTTGAAATCTGAACTACACTAACACTCATAAATACTCTAATCATAACAATCATACTCAGTTTTTAAAATACTATTAAATAATGTTCACATTTTATTTGAAATGTTTTATTATAATCAATATGTTTGCAACATCTACTAGCAGCACTTCATGTATCTATCTGTCAGTGAGAAGACAGAATATAACATTCCTCTCCTGAGGCAGGGAATACTTAGTATCAGTTCAGTCGCTCAGTTCAGTCGCTCAGTCCAGTCCAACTCTTTGCCACCTCATGAACTGCAGCACACCAGGCCTCCCTGTCCATCACCAACTCCCGGAGTTCGCTCAAACTCACATCCATTAAGTTGGTGATGCATACGTATCAGTAACTAAATGCTCAAGTCACAGCATCAGTGTAACATATTTATTCTACGAGGTAAGTAGTACACATAATTATGAACTTCAATATACACCTAGTTTATCTTCTGCCATCTCAGGCTAAAAGAAAGATCAGCAAACACCAAAAACAGGGAGATATAAACAATGCTGCAGGGAATAATGCTATCCTAACAAAAGAAATACAACTAGTGTGGTAGATGGACTGCAAATTCTTTGTTACTTTTCCCATTAAGAAACGGAATCTAGATGTCTTTTCCTTGGTGACTATAGTTAATAATACTGTATTGTATATTTGAAAGTTGCTGAGAATAGCTCTTAACACAAGAAGAATTTGTAACTGTGTGTGTTGATGGATATTAACTAGACCTATCCTGGGGATCATTTCACAATATACACAAATCGTTACGTTGTATAACCTGAAACTAATATGTCAATTATATTGCCACTGAAATAAATAAATGCCTTTCCCTTGAATTTGAGTTGAACTCAGTGATTTGCCTGACAAACAGAATGCAAAAGTGACTTCCAAAGTTAGGTCCTAGGAGGCTTGGGGTTTCTACCCAAGGTTCTCTGCACACTGTTTTGTGAGCCCTGAGCTGCCGTAAGTCTGAATATCCTTGGGTCCCTGTGCTGAAGAGAATACATGACAAGACCACTCAGAGAGGCCTTGAGACTATATGAAGAACCCATTCATTACAGCCCACAGTCATGTGAGTAACCCCAGCAGAGGCCCCATGCGTCAAGGAGCAGTGATAAGCCCAAACATTTATGAGCAAAACAAGACTGTTGTTTTAAGCCATTAGGTTTTGAAGTAGTTTGTTAGGTACCAACAGATAGCCGAAATTGCAAAAGGTTTCCAAATCCTTGACAAAAGATAAACGGAGCTCAATCAATCAGTATGTCTCCCTCTCCACTCCTCCTCTCTCTGAGGTTGGGATGGAGAGTAAACCTACTACAACAGATTCAGTTAGCATTTGAATCAAACCAGTCACCCAATTATTACAAATTAACAGACCTAAACTGAAGAGCTGAAGTCCGTGCTGTCTTTCATGATTTGAGTATGGAAAAGAAACACTATAAATGTAAACACAGGGAAGAAAGAAGGAAAAATATTTGTACCAATTATCCTTACCAGTTTGACACTGGCATCTAGGTCTATATATTGTGCTCAGTTTTGCTGCAAGGTGAAATCAGGCTAAAAGTAAGCACACCATCGGATCTCTATTACTGGTTAAAGGCTAGACCTTAACCTTTTTGAGCGATCGTGTACCCCTAATGAAAGCTATGGATCCTTTCTCCCTAAACAAACAAGCAAAAAAACCACAGATTGCCATAAAATTTCAGTGGATTTTCAGCCCTAAGGATTCATGATCCTCAGGTTCAGAATCTGTATTAGAGGATTATTCAAAAATGGTCCACTGGACAATGCTAGCATTGTTAGAATTATGAAAAATTATTTCACTCGAATTCCAAAAATAATCATTTTCCACTAATCAATGCAGAACCCAGCAATTCAAGTCTTGCATGACTTTAACATCCACCTATTTTAACTTGAAATTATTGCTCAATTCCAGTATCTTCAGCACAGACAAAAAAACCCTCAGAGAGGTGCCTCAGAATATACATCATTCTAAAACAACTTGGTTGATATTAAGACTGTCTTCTGGGGACTGTGGTCCAGTCTCACGCTACTGGCACAGGACTAACTTGGGATTCTCACTAATAAGATTCATCAGGGTAAGAGTTCACTTCTTATCTCTTTAAATCCTTAGCACTACAACACTAAAATTGTACTGGCTCCTGTGTATTAATAATGATATTGGTTGATCAGCATAGAGCAACAGTTCTTAAACTTTATAGTATCAGGATTCCTCTTAAAAATGATTTAGAACTCCATAAAGCTTTTGTTAGGTTAGCTATATCTACTGAAGTTTATCTGAAATATGTTTTATAAACATATAATTCATTTTAGGATAATAAATCACACTGCTACTTATGAAAAGTATTTTAAC
This sequence comes from Madoqua kirkii, assembly GCA_006408675.1. NCBI lineage: Eukaryota > Metazoa > Chordata > Mammalia > Artiodactyla > Bovidae > Madoqua > Madoqua kirkii. The sequence continues at coordinate 4,625 of SJYC01131029.1, read as the reverse complement.
AGTGACAATATGAAACATCTGTAAGGATATGACGATACCCTCATTAAATGGTACTGTGTATACAAAATACAATTTCTTGAAAGTAGCAATAAAGCATCAATCTTAAAAAAAAATTTTTTTTTAAACAAAATTAGTAAGAAAAGTGGCACTGTTCTGCATTTTTTGCAAATCTCCTCAATGTCTGGCTTAATAGAAAGCAGCTGGATTTCCATATCTGCCTCTATGTTTCAATCTGTTGTGATACCCCAGGTCATGTCACTCTTTAGAAAACCCAATGAAAGAATGAGAGTGAAAAGACAATGTCCCAGCATTACTGTGAAAATAGTTTTGGCCACCAGTTAGTGTCCTAGGTCCTTTATTTCTTCAAGTTTCTCTTAAATAGCTGGAATTGAAACTGGAGCAATAATTTCTACAATTCACTTTATAATTCCTTCTGTATACTGCTTTCCTCAGACTACATAGTAAATCTCAACATACTTCCTAGCCACTTCTGGGCATCAAAACAAAAGGCTGATGAAATAAAGCATTTACACCTTTCTTTCCTCCCTGGAAATCAAGTAAACAACTACCTAGGGAGATAGTTATAACTCCGTTCCTGTATAATTTGGGAGTTAATCTAGACTGTGAGTAAGAAGATCCACTCAAAACTAATCTAGATTATGGTTTAACCTTATAAATGTACGTTTTGTGCAACAATACAAACCCACAAAAGTCTCACTTGCTCTCACCAAGTGGCACAAAACTGAACTGGGTTAAAAGCCAAGGGAATAGTGTGTTAAATTTAAAAGTTCAAGTACATTGTGGAGTTGAATGAGAGACAGTTTTCTAAATAACTATCACTAAACAAGCAAAAGGTTCAAAAATACTCTAAAAAGCCAAAGTCATCTAAGCAAACAAAACGAAGGCCAGATAAAAACCCTATAAAGTAAAAACAAGCCATAAACATTTTGTTGTTGTTTAGTCGCTTAGTCGTGTAGGACTTTACAACCCCATGGACTGTAGCCCTCCAGGCTCCTCTGTCCACGGGATTTCTCCGGCAAAAATACTGGAGTGGGTTGCCATTTCTTCCTTCAGGGGATCTTCCCAACCCAGGGCTCGAACCCCAATCTCCTGCATTGGCAGGCTGATTCTTTACTCTGAGCCACCAGCGAAGCCCATCAGCCACAAACACGGTTAACTAGAAATGAATGAGGAAGAAAAACTCACCACGGAAAATCGAACACTCCTGATTGAATGCAAATCCCAAGTAAATCCTGCTAATAACACCGAGATGGAGCACTCTGCTATAACACGAAGCTTTCTGCAAGTGTTCTGCAACTGCTTCACGCACACGAAGTTTTCCTATCCTTTTGCTCAAAGGTTATCAGTCATCTTCAGGTTAACTCCCAGATGAAATGCTTTCTGTAGCTCTAGCAGTTTCGTTCTACTTTGTTTCTTGGTTATTCAGAGTGCTCTCTTTCAACTGGAGAGCTACTGAACCAATCCCGAGTGAGAAATGGGAAAGTACAAGGAAAGAGGCGACAGCTCTGCACCCCCACACGGAGAAACACTCAGAGCAGAGCAGCGGCGGCCTAGCTGCAATCTAAATGGAAAGCGGAGCTTTCGAGGTTCTCAGCAACACGAACAATGTCTCCCTCCCTCCGTCCCCACGTCCCACTTCGCGACTATCTAAAGACCAAGAAGCAAGGAGTGGAGTCCACCCGCTTTTCAGAGCCACAGAGCCTCCGGGGCAGGGATTCTCGCCCGTTACATAACTGGGGCCTAGAGCCTTGCTTCTGCAGAGAGTCCTCCGGAGAAGCAGGCGGGCGGGATCCCCAGGGACCCTCTTGGGAAAGTGGAAGCTGGGCTCTGCACCTGGTCCGCCCCGGAGAAAAGACAGGGACGACTGGAGGGAGGCCGCGACCACAGGCGCTGGGGCACAGGGGTGATGAGCCAGCCCGGAGAGGGGCAGGGTGGCTCCTAGAGGCCCGCGGCAGGCCCAGGCGTCTCCGGCCCTAGTCTACTCCCCTCCCTCTTCAGCCCAGTCCCCACCGGCCGCCCCCTCCCCCATTCCGCGCTCCCCTCCCCCGCGCCTCCATCCCCGGCCCCTGCCGATCAGCAGGCGGACCTGCAGAGTAAGGCCTCGGCCACCGCCATCGGATGGCTCCCAGCCCGGTACCTGGTCAGACATGGTGACGGTGGTTTCCCCCGGGGTCTCCGCACACCAGGGACCTCGGGTAGGTAGAACCTCGCTCCGGGGTTTACAAATCCGTCTCTCTACCCGACAGCACAACACCGCGGCTGGAGGGACTTCCTCTACGCCTTGCGTCACTTCCGCTACGCGCAGTGAGGACGGAGAGGGGAAAGAGGACAGGCGACGCGGGAAAACTAGTGGGAGGCACTGGGGGACGGCGGGGGTCGGGGGGGGGCGCTCCCCGAGGAGGGCTCACCACAGGCTGGAGGACTGAGAGCGGGCTTTAGTTGCGGTCGCACAGATGAATTAATGACCGCAGCACCGAGATAGCCCTTGTGCCTCGGGCCCGAGCCCATCCTCTGAGGAAAAGTTTCCGGTGCCCAGTCTCTGTTTGGAACCGTACTGACAGGCCAGCCTCCTCCCGCCGACACCGTGCGCGTTTCTGAAGGCTGAGCCAAAGTACTTCTATTGTCTGCTTCTGGCCTTGCTCATCTACCTCCCTAAATAAACTGGACTGAATACCAGTGATTCTTAAACTGGAGGTAACGTTTTCGGTTGACCAACTCTGGCCAAACACCTTAATTTAAAACAAAACAAAACATAATCGCATTGGGCGGGATTTTGATGGCTAGAGTCGAACACGACTGAGCGACTTCACTTTACGCATTGGAGAAGGAAATGGCAACCCACCCCAGTATTCTTGCCTGGAGAATCCCAGGGACGGGGGAGCCTGGCGGGCTGCCGTCTATGGGGTCACACAGAGTCGGACACGACCGAAGCGACTTAGCAGCAGCAGCAGCAGCAGCAGCTGATGAAAAAGATGCTCCTGAGACTTTAGGAGCATCTTTAGCCCCTAAACTGATAGTGCGAAGAAGCTGATTCCCACCCTTGACTTGGTGGTTTTGAGTTAATGAAGGGTCTTTCCATGAGTTAGTTTAAAAAAAACAAACAAACAAACTAGTGGCCCTACTGGCAAAAGCACAGAGCATAAGGATATGGATAAGCGGAATTGAATTGAGATTCCAGAATAAATGATAAACTAAAAGAGAAGTTACTTGGACAACTGGATATCCATATATAAAAGAATGAATTTGGATTACTAACTCAACATGAAAAGTTAAAATGAATCAAAGGCCTAAATGTAAGAGCTTCAACTTTAAAATACTTTGGAGAAAACATAGGTATAAATCTTCTTGACTTTGGATCAGCCATAAGCAACCAAAGAAAAATAAATAATATGGACCTCATCAAAAGACAATCTAAGGGATAGGAGAAAATATTTGCAAATAATATATCTCATAAAGGTCTAATATTTAGAATACATAAAGAACTATTATAATTCAACAATTAAAAGACAACCCAATTAAAAAATGGACCAACTATCTGAATAGAAATTTCTGTAAAGAAGACGAATGCACATGAAAAGATGCGCAACATCATTTGCCATCATGGAAATGCAAATTAAAACCACAATGAGATAACGTCTCAGATCCTTTAGGATATATGTCTATAACTGAAAAGAAAAATGAGTTCAGAAGAAATTGGAATTGTTGTACTGTACTTAATGGGAGCATAAAATGCTTTGGAAAACACTTCATTTGAAAAACTTTCCTGCCTTCCTCAAACTATTATGTATAAAATTACCATGACCCAGTAATTCTAATAGATATACACCCAAGGAATTGAGGACATGTGTTCACACAAAAACGTACACAAATATGCACAGCAGCCATATTCATAGTAGAAAAAGAAAACCCAAATGTGCATTAGCTGACTAATGGATAACCAAAAGTGCTATAGCTATACAAAGAAAAGTTATTAGGCGCAAAAGGGAAGGAATGAAGTGCTCATAGAAGGTGGATGAAACTTGAAAACATTATGCTAAGTGAAAGAAGCCAGTTGCAAAGTAGGATTCTGTTTATCTGATGTATCCAGAATAGCTAAGTCTATAGCTACAGAAAATAGTAGGCTACTGCTTCAGTGAATCCTACTAGGGCTGGAGAATTGAGGGGAAATGGGGAGTGAGTATTAAAGGGCAAAGTTTTTTTTTTTTTTTGCAGGGGGTGATCAAAGTGCTTTAAAATTGAGTGATGATTGTATAGCTCTGTAAATATACTGAAAAACTACCAATTGTATGAATAGGTGAGCTGTATGATATATTAATTGTATCTCTCAAACTATTATATAAAGCAAAAAATACAATGCTAATAAGTGAAGTATAGTGTATTATTAAGGGAGTGTATAGGATTTTCACATCCAATAACGATTGTCATGGAAAGCTTCCAAAAAAAATTTTTTTATTTGAAAAAAAATTTTCTTAATAAAACTTTAAAATCTAAATTAAAATCCAAAGGGGAAATTGAAATAGGCTAGAGCATCAGTCTTAAAACGTTTTGATCATAAGACTTCTTTAAACTTTGAAATTGATTCAAGACTCTAAAGAGTTTTCCTT
>SJYC01131026.1:0-21049 GCA_006408675.1 Madoqua kirkii | reverse complement strand
CTCCCCAGTAAATACATCCAGCTCAAAGTCCAAGCTCTCCAGGTGTTGTTCAGTTTTCTTCATCAAGCTCAGATATGACTCTTTATGGTCCAATGACCTATGAACTAAAAAGACAAGTCATCTTCCCAGACACACCCACTGGCAACTCAAGGAAGACTGAAGACTGTGAAAAACAGTCTTAATCAGAACAAGGAAAAACTGAAGACACACAGTATTCATTGGGCCACAGCAATTCTGAAATCCCACTGGGTAAACATGTGAAGGTTTCCTTCTCTGGGGGTGGGTCAACCCCTCATGTGGTTCTGATACCTCACAACAGCCTGCTACCCTACAAGGATGCCCTCATGCCCCTCAAGCTCTAATATCCCGCACTGGGTAGTCATCCACAGGGAAGTCTCCCTCCCCTGCCCAAGTTCTGACATCTTTTTTTTTTTTTTTTTAGTATTTATTTGACTAGGCCAGGTCTTAGTTGCAGCATGTGGGAAATGCTTCGCTGACCAAGGATCGAACCTGAGACCCCTGCATTGGGAGTGTGGAGTCTTAGCCACTGGACCACCAGGGAAGTCCCAAGTTCTGACATCCCTTTCTAACCCTCCCCTCTATAGGACACCCTTCTCACCCCAGGCTCTTCACTCCTATTCAAGTAACACCAGGACATTAGTTAATGACTCTACCTAATGACATAGTTCCAGAAGGAAAAGAGAGAAAAAAGAAGAGAAAGTGAAGGGAAAAGAAGAAGAGGAAAAGAAAAGGCTCAAAGACTTCTTATCTCTTACTATGGAAGTCTACAAGTAGCCAGAGCTTTTACTTGCAAGGCTTTAAATTTTTGCCTCTATTTTCTTCTGTTTCCTACAATCCCATGAAAGAATTCTTTCCTGATCTCATCTCTTTCTTATAATATCTTGACACATACCACTAAAAATAACCTCTATTAAATTTCTGTTTTCTATTTTGGTCACCCAGGACTGGGTAGACACATGGTCTGCTGCTCAAGTAACCTCAGGCAACAATGTTGCAAAATGTGTTGCTGCTGCATCTCATGGCTAACCATCTTTTCAGCCACTAATACTTAGTTTGTTGCAACCCACCTGCTCTGTAAATGCCACAGGTTTTTGGAGTTTTTCTTGTTTGTTTTGCAGTGGTTTTCCACTTCAAGTAGTGAACAAAACAAAGTCCACCTAGTACTTCCCTGGCACTCCAGTAGTTAAGACTCTGCACTTCCACTTCAGGGGATGTGGCTCCCATCTGTGGTCAGGAGACAGAAAGTTCTTGCATGCCACATGGCATGGCCAGAAAACAAAACCGCAAAGTGTCTTCTCTCCCTGAGCTTACATTCTATAGTATGTGTTTGTTTTGTTTTGTTTTGATTTACTTACTTATTTTTGGCTTTGCTGGCTCTTTGTTGCTGCATAGACTTTTCTTTACTTGTGACAAGTGGGATCTCTTGTGGAGCACTGGCTCTAGGGCACAAGGGCTTTAGTAGTTGCAGATCCCAGGTTCTAGAGAACAGGTTCAGTAGTTGTGGCACTTGGGCTTAGTCACTCCACAGCATGTGATATCTATCATGGATCAGGGACTGAACCCATGCCTTCTGCATTGGCAGGTGGATTCTTTACCAATGAGCCAACAGAGAAGCGGGGATTTAGTCGCAAAGTCACGTCTGGCACCCCATTGACTACAGCCTAGCCTACCAGGCTCCCTTCCAGATAAGAATAAAGTATGGTTTTATTTTGGGAAGGACATGCTTGTTTTAAAATATGCTCCAGATTTGTTTCTTTTGTGGTTTTTGTTTGTTTGTTTGTTTTAGGATTCGTTTTAATCAGGTATAGTAAGATGTTGTTCATTCGCTCAGTCCTGTTCAACTTTTTGCAACATGCAGACGAAAATGACTTTCATAAAGGAAGAAGTTTGTATACTCATAGATCCCTAGAAGCAAGAGATATGGCACACCACACAGGACCACATGCGGAAGCACCGTGAGGCACGGGAGTGAGGGGAAAGCATGGGCAAAAGGCCTTATTGTGGTTTTCACAGGAAGGAAAGGGTGAGGCAGGGTAAGCAAGCTGAGCAGGTTTAGGATTAGACAGTTTGATTTTGGTAGAGAACTGCAGGGGTGGTCCCTAGGTGTCTGTGTCCCATATCTGGCCTGGGAGTGACTTAAGGCAGGATGGTAGCATCCTGAACTGCAATAGCCTGATGAAAGGAGATGGGTAGCGGTGTGGACTCAGGATTGACTGACTTGCCTGTTCCCAAGCAAGTCCTTAACTATCTCTAGGAATTAAACAGGGAGGGGCAGCCCTCCCTTGGTCCTTAAGGTCACCAGAAAATTTGGACTATTTAAAAAAGTGATTAATGCAATCACTGACTAGAAGAGAATCCTATCTCCGTCCTAGTTCATTTCACTTGGAACATTTCTATCTATTTCAGTTCAGTTCAGTTCAGTCATTCAGTCGTGTCCGACTGCGATCCCATGAATTGCAGCACGCCAGGCCTCCCTGTCCAATACCAACTCCCGGAGTTCACTCAAACTCACGTCCATTGAGTCGGTGATGCCATCCAGCCATCTTGTCCTCTGTCTTCCCCTTCCCCTCCTGCCCCTAATCCCTCCCAGCATCAGAGTCTTTTCCAATGAGTCAGCTCTTCGCATGAAGTGGCCAAAGTACTGGAGTTTCAGCTTTAGCATCATTCCTTCCAAAGAAATCCCAGGGCTAATCTCCTTTAGAATGGACTGGTTGGATCTCCTTGCAGTCCAAGGGACTCTCAAGAGTCTTCTCCAACACTACAGTTCAAAAGCATCAATTCTTTGGCACTCAGCTTTCTTCACAGTCCAACTCTCACATCCACACACGACCACTGGAAAAACCATAGCCTTGACTAGACGGACCTTAGTCGGCAACGTAATGAATGTCTCTGCTTTTGAATATGCTATCTAGGTTGGTCATAACTTTTCTTCCAAGGAGTAAGCGTCTTTTAATTTCATGGCTGCGGTCACCATCTGCGGTGATTTTGGAGCCCCCCAAAATAAAGTCTGACACTGTTTCCACTGTTTCCCCATCTATTTCCCCTGAAAATCAAATAGTATCTCAGTCAGCCACCTCATCTCTTGCCCAAGTATCCAGATTCAAAAATCTCATGCATCATCCAGATTCAAAAATCATCAAGATTTTGCACAGTTCTCTCTCTCTCTCACTATCCCTTCTCCAGGGGATCTTTCTGAACCAGGAATCAAACTGGAGTCTCCTGTGTTGCAGGTGGATTCTTTACCAGCTGAGCTACCAGATCTAGGAAACTTTTAGGTATAAAAGTCATCTGAACAGTTTTATTATCTTGAATATGGGATTTGAATTGGAGAAGGACTGTAATTAAAAACTTATCAGGGACTTCCCTGGTGGTCCAGTGGTTAAAACCTCACCTTGTGATGCAAGGGGTGCAGGTTCAGTCCCTGGCCAGGGAGCTAGGATCCCATATGCCTTGTGGCCGGAAAACCAAAACATAAAACAGAAATCATATTCTAACAAATTCAATAAAATCTTTTAAATTAAAAAAAAAACAACTTATCAGAGGAGACAATATGAACGTAAGTCATATAAGCAACTATTAATCTCTGTAAGCCAAATAAAACTGTGAAAGTGAAGTTTCTCAGTTATGTCCGACTCTTTGCGACCCTATGGACAGTATAGCCTACCAGGCTCCTCTGTCCATGGGATTTTCAAGCCAAGAGTACTGGAATGGTTTGCCATTTCCTTCTCCAGGGGCTCTTCCTGGCCCAGGGATCAAACCCAGGTCTCTTGAATTGTAGGCAGATGCTTTTTCCATCTGAAACAGAGGCCCTGTTAAATTTAAGATAATTTTTAATACTTTTATTCTGGATCTAGGCAAGAGTATACTGACATCTTTACTCAGAAAATATTTCACACACACACAAATAAGTAGAATCTTATGGGAATCTTGGGCAAGCAAGAGGTTTCTGAAGAATATTCTCACTGGATCTCTCCCCAAGTCATGCACTGTGTTTTGTAATATTTGTTTGGATTAATCTAGGTTATGGATTAATCCAGGGGCATAACTTTAGGATTTATTAATACTTTGTTTATACCTGTAGCTCTCCCTCACAACTTGACTTAGTTCATTTGTATATTTATTTGGGAGTTTCCTAACTTCTCTGGTGGCTCAGATGGTAAAGCGTCTGTCTACAATGCAGGAGACCCGAGTTCAAGCCCTGGGCTGGGAAGATCCCCTGGAGAAGGAAATGGCAGTCCATTCCAGTACTATTGCCTGGAAAATCCCATGGACAGAAGAGCCTCGTAGGCTATAGTCTATGGGGTCGCAAAGAGTCGGTCACAGCTGAGTGACTTCACTCACTTATGGGAGTTTCCTATTTACTTTAGAAAGGGGAGAGAAAAAATCATGCCTCCAGAACCCTTTAGATTTCTCAGGAGATGGTGAAAATCCGGACAAGCCTTAAAAAGTAAGTCCTCTATTTAGAATTCCATTCTATCACACATTCATATACTTATTCATTCCTATACTTGTGAATCCATTTTAAACTGATTCTTTTCTTTTTTCTAAATCTATATGCCAAACTGAAGAGTTTAGAGACATCTGTCCTGTTTAGAGAGTACTCAGTCCTCCACAAGACTGCCCTCACTTCAGACACTAGCTGTAAGTTGAGAGGGTTCCTAAAACCATCCTCAGATAATTCACTAGAAGGACTCACAGAATTTACTGACAGCTGTTATACTCATGGTTACAGTTTATTACAGCCAAAGTATATGGGCTGAACTAAGATCATGGCATCCGGTCCCATCACTTCATGGCAAATAGATGGGGAAACAGTGGAAACAGTGGCTGAGTTTATTTTTCTGGGCTCCAAAATCACTGCAGATGGTGACTGCAGCCATGAAATTAAAAGATGCTTACTTCTTGGAAGGAAAGTTATGACCAACCTAGACAGCATATTAAAAAGCAGAGACATTACTTTGCCAGCTAAGGTCCATCTAGTCAAAGCTGAGGTTTTTCCAGTGGTCATGTATGGATGTGAGAGTTGGACTATAAAGAAAGCTGAGTGCCAAAGAACTGGTGCTTTTGAACTGTGGTGTTGGATAAGATTCTTGAGAGTCCCTTGGACTGCAAGGAGATCCAACAAGTCTATCCTAAAGGAGATCAGTCCTGGGTGTTCATTGGAAAGACTGATATTGAAGCTGAAACTCCAGTGCTTTTGCCACCTGATGGAAAGAGATGACTCATTTGAAAAGACCTCGATGCTGGGAAAGATTGAGGGCAGGAGGAGAAGGGGACAACAGAGGATGAGATAGTTGGATGACATCCCTGACTCAATGAACATGGGTTTGAGTAAACTCCAGCCTGGTGTGCTACATGCAGTCCATGGGGTTGCTATCTCCCTTTGTTCCTCAACCAGGGATTAAACCCACACCCTCATCAGTAAAAGCACAGAGTCCTAACCACTGGACCACCAGGGAAGGGAATTCACCGTTTTTCTTTCATAGTATACATTTTCTCCCATTTGATGGTGATTTTCCTGATTGTATACTAATGACAGATTTTTACCACCAATTACTCTATAATAGTTTTCAGAAAAAGGGCAGACAGCTATAGATACAGAAATACAAGTTAACTATCATAAAAGCTATCTACATTTCTTTTGCAGGGAAGGAAAAGGCTTTTTTTCATTCATACAGAAAAGTAAACCAGCAGTCATAGTTCAACCTTAGCCACGGGTTGAAAGGAAACACAAAACACAGTACTCACCAGTTGGTTATAGCAGTTCCAAACCTCAAAAAAAGCTTTCTCTTCATAGACAGATACATTAATTTTAGTTCTTTAATTCATAATGACCTACAAACAAGAAAAATAATACAGAGTGCCAAACCAAACAAATAGAAAGACAAACCAACAAGAACTTAAAAAAAAAACTCAAAAAACATAAAAAGCAAGATACTCTGACTTCTGCTACCCAATCATGACCAGATTCCCTCTGGCTGTCTGCCATCTGGAATAGACTAAATGGTTATATCATAAACAACTAAATGCCAGATTCAATGTTTCTGCCACCAGTTGTACACAAATCAAAACCAGAACTACATCCAGACTTTACCACTAACTAGAAACATAGAAGAAGGAACCCAGAGATTTAGTCCAAGTAAACTCTGTTGTCACGTGAGAGTGAACTCAGAAGTCAGCAAGATTATGTCTAGTGAAAATAGCCCACTGGTTCCCTTCTCTGGTAATGCAGTGTACTCAGATCTTATAGGTTAAAGGCACCTAGAATTCTCAGTGGAATCTGAAACTGCCAAAAGAAGACTAGAGAGAAAGTAATTAGAAAAAAAAATGTTACTTGCCAAGGAAGTTATTAAGGGGGCCAGTATTTAAAAGGCTGGCTCATCACAAAACAAACCAGAATAAATGAACAAACATGTATTAAAAGGAAAATACTCCAAAAGGTGCCAAGTTTATCAAGTTAACAATCTGTAAATAGAGGAAAAATAACAATTTTCTCACATGATTATCTGTAAAGCTTCCCCCCATATCTTCAGATAGTCTCACTGCAAAAGTCAAAAACAGAATTGTTTTTGTTTGAGAGTCAGTAATTTATAGGACGGCTCAAGGTTTCATTTAATTTGGGATCCAGAGTTGGATCCTGGCTTTGTCCTGTTTTGTTTTTGTTTTTCCAGTGTGCAAAGTGGTGTATGTGCCAAAAGGTATGCATGCGGGGTCCGGCTGCTTGCTGCTTCAAAGACAGTAAACAGGTCAGATTGGTGGAAAGGAAAGTGTGCTTTATTTCAGATGCCAGCAACTGGAGGGGCAGGTGGAGGATGACAGACATCTGTCCAAAGGCCGACTCTGCCCTGAACCACCCCCGCCTCACCCGCCCACAAGAGGATGAGAACTTTTATAGACAGAGCATGGGGGGATGGTTACATGCAGAAACAGCACAGTCATCTCTAACAGTCATCTTCAAATTGGTCATCACTGGCCTGACTACCATCATCTTGGTTGTTTTAGGTACAGTTAATCTTTAGTTCCTGGGTGCACTTGTTCCCATTTCAGAATTGTGGCAGCTCAGGTCCTGGGTACAGTCTGGTCATCAGTCTGGTCCTGGGTACAACCTTCTCCACCTGAGGTTTTAGTATCTGTAAGACCAGCTCACAGGATATGGCTCAGAATATTATCTACAGCCCTTGAGAAAGAGCTGAAGATCCGTGACCACGCTCAATGACTACATTGTTATTTAGTCTCCTTTGCTGGTTTTCCTACGTTTCAGCATTTCTCACTTCTCTGATTAATCTTTGACGAAAGTTTTCCACGGGCAAAAGGTAGGCAAAGGACACGGTGGGGGGCAAGTACCATACGGTCCTGTTCCATTTCATGTGTGTATGTTTGTTTCCTATCAGGGGGATGCAGTATGTACACTTATCCTTAGCAGAAGCAGTCAGTGTCAATTTAGTTTCACATTTCTTTAGTTTCCTTCTTGACATCTCTCTCCACTAGTCTATATGAATTATTATTTTAACTTAATTGAATTGCATGCTACCAGAAGCCATTTACTGAGCATTTATGTCAAACAAAAATATTATCTTATATAACAGTCACAAACACTCTGTGAGGTAAATGTTACTCTTATTTTATACATACACACACAAAAAGTACCAAAGAAGTTAAATCATTTACTCATGGATCCAAAGACCTATAAGTAGTAAGTGAGGCTGAGCTTGACTCTTGCTTACTTCTGTCTTATCATTTTTATATTGTATTGTCTTTCTCCACCAATCATAGGCTCCTTGACAGCAAGGATTATTTGAATGACCAAAACAAAATATATGATCTAGTATATAGTAGGCATATTAAAAAGTATATATCTTTTAGAATTTTATAATTGTTTAACACACATAGATCTTATTTTTGAAAAATCAGTAAGCTCCCTGAAGGCAAGGAATGTAGAAATTAAAACAGAAATGGTAATGTCAAAGGTAAATGCCAGCTGATGGTCTGCCTGGGCCCATATTAAGATGTGGTTTAGGATTTGGACCTTAGCTTTACAAGTCAGTTCAGTTCAGTCGCTCAGTTGTGTCTGATTCTTTGCAACACCATGGACTGCAGCACTCCAGGCCTCCCTGTCCATCACCAACTCCCAGAGTTTACTCAAACTCATGTCCATTGAGTCGGTGATGCCATCCAACCATCTCATCCTCTGTTGTCCCCTTCTCCACCCACCTTCAATCTTTCCCAACATCAGGGTCTTTTCAAATGAGTCAGCTCTTCACATCAGGTGGCCAAAGTATTGGAGTTTCAGCTTCAGCATCAGTCCTTACAATGAACACTCAGGACTGATATCCTTTAGGATGGACTGGTTGGATCTCCTTGCAGTCCAAGGGACTCTCAAGAGTCTTCTCCACACCCCAGTTCAAAAGCATCAGTTCTTCAGGGCTCAGGTTTTTTTATGGTCCAGCTTTCACATCCATACATGACTACTGGAAAAACCATAGTCTGACTAGTCGAACCTTTGTTGGCAAAGTAATGTCTCAGGTTTTTAATATGCTGTTTAGGTTGGTCACAGCTTTTCTTCTAAGGAACAAGCATCTTTTAATTTCAGAAACTCAATTCTGGCCATGTATTCAGAGCTTAGTTAGAGGGAATGCTGATTTTGTCCAAGCTCAAAAGAATATAATGCATGGGCAAAACCATATTTTAGCTGGTCAGAGATGAGACTTTCTTAGACTGGTTTGTCACCAGAATACAGATCACCTTTGTGTTCTCTGGATAGAGTAGTCCCCAAAGTTTGTGTCTCAATGTTCATGAAACCCTAGAATGGACCTAGACAAGAACTCAAATGAAACAGTTGCATTTGATTTACATAAGGCCCATGGGTACGATAAGAGAAAAACTTGGGTTGGATTACTTAACTTTTCTGAGAAGGAAAATGATGCTTACAATAAGAGTATCTACTGCCCAAGTTTCTTATGAAGACTATATCATATGACAAGCACTGAAAACCAACAAATACACTAGTTGTTACACTGATAAGAATTCTAATTCATTAGGTCATTTGGAGTCACTCCAATACTGGTCCTACTGTTCTGAGAATGTACCAAGGCAAGGTGCCCTCTTGCCTTGGTGACTCTGAATATGCTGTTCTGTTTGCCTCTTTTCCTCTATGTGTCCTCATTTATTCAAGTGTAATCTTCTTAATGAAGCCTTTCCTGACTCTCCTAAAACATCTACTTCTCTCCTGCTTTTCCTCTGTACTATCTATATCGTCTACTGCACTAGATATTTATGTATTTTCTGTTTCTTCTTACTAGAATGAGCTTCCCTGATAGGTCAGTTAGTAAAGAATCCACCTGCAATTCAGGAGACCCTGGTTCGATTCCCGGATCAGGAAGATCCTCCTAATGAATACTCAGAACTGATCTACTTTAGGATGGTCTCGTTGGATCTCCTTGCAGTCCAAGGGACTCTCAAGTCTTCTCCAACACCACAGTTCAAAAGCATCAATTCTTCAGCCCTCAGCCTTCTTCACAGTCCAACTCTCACATCCATACATGACCACAGGAGTAAAGTCTAGTGGCTAGCATTTCCCAAATCCCAGTTGCTTAAGGCAAACGCAGGAGACAGCTCCGCATTTCTCTCAAGGTAAAATACATCATATATGGGAGTTCAAAAATCAGTAATCAGAAGGGAAGTTTTTCGCTTTTAGAGTTCCCTGAGCCTAACGGTGTAAATGGAGAGGACAATGGCACCCCATTCCAGTACTCTTGCCTGGAAAAATCCCACGGACGGAGGAGCCTGGTCGACTTCACTTTCACTTTTCACTTTCATACGTTAGAAAAGGAAATGGCAACCTACTCCAGTGTTCTTGCCTGGAGAATCCCACGGACGAGGAAGCCTGGTGGGCCGCCTTCTACGCGGTCGCTTAAAGTGGGACACAACTGAAGACTTAGCAGCAGCAGCAGCAGCAGCAACAGTGTAAAGGGCCGTTTTGTTCGGAAGAAATCTCGCGATACTTTTGTGATTCTCTGTGGCGGGAACATACCGGAAGTCAGGGTGCTTTATGTGGTACGTCATCTGGCGGAAGTGAGGTCATGTCCCAGGAGCCTTAGCGAGCAACTCTCCCGTTCGGGCGTTCTGCTTGTGCTGAGGTGTGGAACGGTTAGGCAACGTGGTTTGCTTCTTTGCAAGAAGGCTGGTCTTTGGCCCGTCACGGCCTTACGGGCCGTTGGGGATCGTAGATTTGGTCTTTTTTCACTGGTAGGAGAGCTCGCGGCGAGCCGTGCAGCGCCCTGACCCATCCTCACCATGCTGGTGCTGTTCGAAACGTCCGTCGGCTACGCCATCTTTAAGGTCGGTGGGAGATTAAGCTCTTGGAGGGGGAAGGCGGATGTTGGGCAGGAGATGAGAGGGAAAGCTGTAAGCGAGGACCACAGTGTTCAGGATCGCGTGGGTGCCTTTTCTGTCCCCCTGCTCTGAAAGGAAGGGGGGAAGACTTTGGGCCTGGGAGGCGCATGTTTCACTGAACACGTGGTCGTGCTGTTGGGGGCGTCGGGTTCGGTAAAAGGTTTTGGCCCAGTTAGGTGAGCAAGAGCCGTGTTAGAATTTTACCGGTTACCTAGTTTAGATTTTGTTCTGAGAGTTTTGAGGAATGATTGGAAGGTTTTAACAGAGAAATGACCTCATCTAACTTTGTTAATGAAGTTTCTTTGCGGAGAATGGGAGGTACAATTGACAGGATTGTCTGACGGATTTTGAGGTATGCGAGATTTGCGTTTAAAAAGTTGAGTGTGTGAAGGTAAGGAAGGGAAGAAAAGTTTTAGGGATTTGGGGGCTGGGAGAGGGGAGGATAATAGAGTTCCAGTTTGGGCTATGTGAAGCTTTTGCTGTCTGTTAAGCTTGGAAATACAATGGTCCTTTCAAGTTTGAAGCCCAGAGAAGACATCTGAGCTGGAGGTAACCAATTTGAGTTCGCTGTTTTAATAAGGAAGGTTAAGTTTCAGTTCATCAGCAAGAAAATATTTGAACAGTGGGACGTGCATATAGTACGATGCTGTTGAGATGTTAGGAAGAATGAGGTAAATTAGGTGCAGCCCACGTGCCTGGCACTCGAGCTCTAGGAATATAGCAAAGCAAAAAATTTTCATATATACTGACAAGGCAAGAGAAGTGCTAGATAAAATATGTGTTATGGTTATGAATTTTAAAACTATGTGGTGTGGGTGCAGAGAGTCTGGAAGGGTATATACCAGAAACTTGGGGACATTTTTCGTTTTATTTTTCCAAGATTCTTTTGACATTTGAAAGTATATCTCTGTTTGCATGTTAAAGTAAATGTTTGTTATTTTTAAGAAAACTAATAAGATAATTAACCCAAAGCTGATTTTGCTTATTTTTCCTCTCATTGTTGTTGTCTGAGATTGTAATATTAGCAATTTTAAGAGACTAAAGTGCCTTAGAGCCTGTCAACAGCTCTATTAAGCTTTTCCCCAGCTTCCTGCAGTCTTTTCTAAATTCTTAGAGTTCTGCACAAGCCTCCAAATTCTCTTAGCCAACATAGTCTATTGTGTTTTGAGTCAGTGTCTGTGGATGAATTTCATCTAAAGTGATGTTAATGTGTACTGTCTTGATCTGGATGCTAAGAGGGAAGGGTAACTTTGCACTGTTAGTAGTTGCCTCTAATGGTGGGGCGGAATTGGCTTAGCGATTGTATGTTTTCTAGATCTGGGTCATAAAGTATAAAGTCATATGATGAATTGTTAATTTCTGTTAATAAAGAGACCTCTCCATAAAACTAAGTCTTGAGTATTCTATTGCAGTTTTTAATGTTTATGTGCAAATTTTTTTGTTCAAAATTGTTAAATTTTCTTTTCTGTAATGTAACCCAATATTAGAAATAACTAAAGGCTTGACTATATTGAAATGTGCTTCATTTATAAATATTCAGTATTAGTAGCAGTTATTGATTCTGAATAAAATAGACTTCCAGAATATTTTGGATAAGTGATGGTTGCACAATTTTGTGAAAATTCCTAGAAAGTAAAGTGCACACCTTAAAGGGGTGAATCTTACTGTGTATGAAATATCTGTATGTAAATATGCAATACAAAGTTGTTAGCTCCCTTTCCTATGATCTTTCAAAATGCTGGAGTATAAAATTATTAATATATTGGTCGCCTAAAATTCATCCTTGAATGAGAATCCTTTATGAAATTTTTTTCAGACTTTTTTTTAAGGAATACATTTTATATCATGACCCAGTAAATGCATATCCATTATACAGAGTGGTTCAAAAAGAATTTAAAACTTTAAAAAAGTGTTACTCCTTAATAAAGTTATATATAAATGCAGAGACAGTACCTAAGAGAATTATTATTTGTAGATAATTGCAAAAACTCAAGCCTGTGTTCCTTATATCACATGGCACACAGAATAAGACTCAACATTCCTAAGCCTTAGTATCCCAATCCTTTACTGTCTCAGATCTTTCCTAGCTGTGCTTCCCAGTGTGGTAGCCAGTAGTTGCATACAGCTATGTGGGTGCGTGTGTGCTTAGTTGCTTCAGTCGTGTCTGACTCTCTGAGACCCTATGGACCATGGCCTGCCAGGCTCCTCTGTCCATGGGATTCTTCAGGCAATACTGGAGTGGGTTGCCATTCCTTCTTCAGTTCAGCTGTATAGCACTTGAAATGTGATTGGTAAAGCTGGGGAGATGGAATTTTTAATTTTAATTGATCAGTCACATTGTACAGTGCTGCTGTGTAGCATAGTGTTGTGTGTTCCTTTATTTTTTGAGGAGCTCAAAGTTTTCCTTATGTGAATACCAAAGTTCCTATATAACATGATTACTAAGCAATGTATTTTTCTAGCTTTATTGACTATAATTACATACTGTGTAACTCACTTTTATAAATGTAAATAAGTACATATAGTGCTTTTTATAGTAAAATAATTATAACAGCAGTGCTAAAGATTTTAGTGGTAACAATAGCTAAGCTATTCATTCCATCTTAATTCAAAATAATAAACTCTATACGAATTTTGCATACTAATGTTTCAGATTTCTTTGTCTGAAAATGAATGATTAAAAGTTTGAGACAGATGTATAACTGAAAATGTAGCCTAATTTTATTTTTGTACATACTTCATGTTTGTTTCAATATGTTGTCCACAAATGGGAACATACCTGTAACCAAGGTTTTGTTTGAAGACCTTTCAGTGGTCATCAATTAACATGATTTCATTACATTTCCTTTGGTGCTTTAACTTAGTGAATACTGATAATATCTCTGAAACATTCAGTTTTGTTATCCAAATATTATCTTCAAATATACTTGCTTTTCAACTAGAAAAATAGGAGTTTTACTTATGAGTCATATCCCCTATTTGGTGGTACATATCCTCTCAGCAGTCATTGGACTTTGGGTATGGTCGATCACATTCTGAGTGAACTGTTTTCAAAAACCACAACTATTCTGTGAATTATTTCAAAAAAATAACTTTAAATTACAAGTTTCAGTGCTTTCTTGAGGTTTGATAAATGTCTTTGGGGGTTCTAAAGTTTTCATGACAAAAATAGAACAGTTCATAGCTTGTAATTTTTTAATACAAAGTGTGCTTTGGATTTACTACTTCATTAGTCTGATTCCTGTTTTCCCAGTTCTGTAAATATATTCAGTTCGACTCTGTTGAGTGTTAAATTTAAACATTGCAGATCCTTAAAATCATCTTGCCACTCTGACAGAAATTTTCTTGATGTTTTATCATGAAATGAGTATTAGGCTATAACTGGGAAATAAGTTTTACTGTATAAATGTTCTGTGATGTTAAGGATTTGATGAAATGTAGTTTAGCAGTAAAGCATAATTTTTCATTGATCAGCTAACTTTCCATAAAACAACACATACAAAATATATATATCTATAATACTGTATTTCATAAATATAATATGCCATTATTTCACACTGCTGATTAATCTAACCTTCTATCAGTTGTAAGACATCCCAGTTTCAAGGTGTTCAATACGGGGAACTGCATTTTAGGACTGATAACTACCTTAGCTTATATTTGAACACTTGACTTCTCACCTAGTATTGGTGAGGAAAATAAGAACTTACATTCATCCTTGATTTAAGTGAAACTGTTAGAAGCTCTTGAAGGCATTTTGACAATACATCTGTCAACATGCATTTCTTATATGATAGTTTAACTCCACTTTCAGGAATTTGTCCTATAGAAATACATGTATACATATACAAATACATAAAGGGTATAAATGATATATTCATATAGTGCAATTCTTGTTAAAACCTAGAATTATGTCTATGATATGTTAAGTATATAGGATGATTCCCGAAAGTACACATTAATAAAATGTGGCATAGACAGTCAAAAAGTCTTGAGGAATATATACCTAAATGTTAATGACTATGTTTCATAGGCAAAAGTGCCCGTTTTTCCCTTTTTCCCCTTCCTGTGTTAAAATTTCTTATGTCAAAATGTGTCTTAGAACTATCTAAGTTTTAGAGAAATCCTTAATAATTTCATATTGGGGAGATCGTACCAATAAAAAATTTTCTGTAGAAAGTAGACAAATTTTTTTTTTTTTGATTTGTGAATATGATAGGCTTTGTGAAGGGGTCAAGGGGCTCTCTTAAAATAGAAAGTTTTTAACAAATATCCAACTCAGTTTAACTTCCATCCATTTATTTGCAGGTTTTAAATGAAAAGAAACTTCAAGAAGTTGATAGTTTATGGAAAGAATTTGAAACTCCAGAGAAAGCAAATAAAATGTAAGTCTTCATGAAACCAAGAACTTACCAGTTAACATTTAAAGGTGTTAGTTTTTGTTTTTGCCTTGTTCTGAGAGTTTGTGTGTCCCCCTCAATCATATAATATATCCATAACTTTTTGGACTCAGCTTCAGGAGTAGTATGAGCCTATATTAGATTCTTTATCTGGAACATAGGCTGTCTCAATTTGTGTCAATTGCAGATGAGATTGGAAGCACCCAAAAATCACTATTTTTGTAAGATGTTTTAAACTGTAAATTGATTGTGAATTAAGTATAAAGTTTAAAGTAATAATTGTCAAAAGCATGGGCTGTGGGAATTCACTGGTAGTTCAATGATTAGGACTCAGCACTCACTGCCAAGGGCCCAGGTTCAGTCCCTGATTGGGGAACTAAGATCCCACAAGCCACAAGGTGTGGCCAAAAAGGAAAAAAGCATAGACTTCTAATAGACTTAACTTACAGATTCTCTTAGTGATATTCAGATGTTTTTGAACTTAGTGTATTTACTCTTCTTGGCTAATATTTCCTAACTCACCCTGAAGTGGTTAAATAACTAGCTAATAAATCCTAGAAAGACAGACTTGTGTTCCCCAACGTCTGTGGACAAGAAAATAGAGTATGATAATCTTCATACCCAGATAAAGAAGTGAGTGGTCGGGGGTGTGGGGGGGTGGAGCTGGCTTTTCCTCAAGGTAGAGTCAAGAAGGCTGTTTAACTTAACCACCTTGTAAAATAGCCTATTTGGTGAACGTGGTCCTTAGTAAGGACCTAATCTCTTGATTGTGTCCTTGAATGCCAAACATATTTGATAATTCATCTGCTAATGCTAATAAAAACTCACTAGAATCAAAGGAAACTTCTTAAGCTTACTGAAGAATATTGAACCCAAAGAGATGTCATACTAAACTATTACAGAAACATGGTGTACTGGAAAACTGTGCTTCAGAGTAATACATATAACATGATTGCATTTTTGTATGTGTTGTACAGCTATATATGTATTTGTGCAAATATGAATAGATGCCACTTCAGATGAGTAAAATTGGTGGTGAGTTGAGGTAGAATAAGGTGAAATAACTGCTTTCTTCCTAAAATCTTTGTGTTGTTAAATGCATTTGAGATGCCACTAGGATGTTCCCCAACTAGGTAAGGGAACAGTATTGCTGAAGATAATAATGCTTTAGACTCAGTGGAAGACTGGTTTTGGTTTTCCCTTTTAAAGGGCTATATGGTTTAGTTGTTTGAGTAACCTGGTTCATTGTTGTCAATGATGTATTCTTGTTGGACCTGAGTTTGCATGATCTAACTCAAATATTCGTCACTACCACTGAGACAACAATGGGTTAACAATGTATTTGTTTTGATGTAAAACAATGTTGCCTTGCACATAAGTGAATAGGGGGGAGGAGGGAAAGTGAGGTTAGCAAAATTTAGATCTAACAGTTAGTTTTTCATGGCACTTTTACTAAATGGACAAATCAGTGTCATGAGATTCTCAAACTAAGAGGGACCCTTGCACTTTTTCTATCCTGTATAGTAAAAGGCATCTGTGTCTAGCTTTAAGCAGCAGAGGTTATGTTGAAGCTTCAACATCTTCCCTGTTTAGATACAGTGGCATATGTTTTTGCCGTTCTAAAGGAAAGGAAAGTGAAGTTGCTCAGTCGTGTGACTCTTTGCAACCCCATGGGCTGTAGCCTGCCAGACTCCTCTCCAGAGTACTGCAGTGGGTTGCCATTTCCAAAGCCTGTAGTTCTCTGAATGTTACTAGCCTAGCATTTAGAGAAATTGGTCATTTTATGAAGTGTCTTACCTTCACAGCAATTGCAGTGGCAGGAAAGTTTCTCTTATTGGTGTATACCTTGGAAGCAGTCCACTACCTCTTCTAAATATGTGGCATTTGCAAAAATCAGTATGCCCTCATAACATTTTTTTCCCTTAATTCTAGAGTAAAGCTGAAACATTTTGAGAAATTTCAGGATACAGCAGAGGCATTGGCAGGTAAAATCAAAGACTAGCTTCTTTGTTTTTAATACTGGTAATTTGTTATTCTTATTGAGAAATTGTTTGCTTTAGTTGCCTAAGTTAACTTTATTCAATGTTGTCAATGATGCATTCTTTTTGAAACTGAATTTAAGTGATCTAACTCAAATTCGTCACTACCACTGAGACAACATTGAGTTAGCTTTTTTTACTATAGGGCTGGTTTTTCCCCCACATGTGATGAGAGGTGAGAAGTGGTTAAGTTGATCTCCCTGTGGAAACCCAACAGCGTAATGCTGAAGCACAATTCAGTAAAAGCTGTTCTACAAGGGATCAAGGTAATGTCAAGTGCACGGGTTTCTGATTTTTTAAATTCAGTGATAAAGTTGAGAATAGCTAGAATTTGGAGTTGAAATAATAAGGCAGCCCTCCAGGAATATACATTTTTAAAGTTCAAAAAAAAAGCACAATATTATTAAAAGATTTAAGAAAACTAATAGAGGTGGGGAGGGTCATTGTGGGTTTTTTGTTTTTTAGAACAAAAACTGGAGAAGTATACATAAGAGTTTCCCTAAAAGAGCGTGATTTTTTTTTTATGATTTAGAACAATGGGTGATGACTGTTACATCTTTCAACTAGTCCTAGTGATGAGACAGCAGATATAGAGTAGAGTTTACTTAAGTAGGCTTGGCAGTAGGCACTTGATTTTTTTTTTTTCTTTTTGGCTGTGTTAGATATTTGTTGCTGCACTGCAGCGAGTAGGGGCCATTCTTTGTTGTGCTTTGTTGTGCTTATTTAAGAACAAAGTCTCTAGGGCACATGGGCTTCAGTAGTTGTGAAGAGACTTAGATGTAGGATCTTCCCAGACCAACTATCAAACCTTTGTCTCCTACATTTGGCAGGAGGATTCTTCACCACTGAACCACCAGGGAAGCCCAGCACTTAGTTTTCTAATGTTCTTTTAATGCTAGGGAAAACAGGAAGATTGAATATAAAACTAATCATGAATTTTTCAGTTGCTTGAATTCTGTGTCTGAAGTCAGCTGACTACTTGGTGCTATATTTTGAAAATGAAGGATCATAAGGAAGAATATGGCTAACAGTTAAGCCATAAAGTTCATTTGACTGACTCAAATAATTTTTGTTCACCCCACAAGAGAAGGGTAGTTCCCTTATATAGTGAAAATTAGGAATCTAATTAAATATGTTGGCATATCAATGGACTACCCCAACCTCGGCAGAGGGGTAAGGGGAAGGAGGGCCAATTTTTAAAATAGTTGTAGGGCTGCATAGATCAATTCATTAAACCCTCATAGAGCTATAGAGCATAAATATGGTCATTTTGGCCTGGGGAAAATTTAAAAAAAAAAGTTTTAAGATAGTTCTGTTCATCACAGTTTTAAAAATAAGTATGGGTAGAATTTTGGTAATGTCCCAAGTGAAACTGTGTTAGCTTTTCTCCAACTCTGGGGAGTATTATTCATATAGACTGATTTCAATAACTTCTCCTGGAGTTGTAAAGGGCTATAGCTGTGATCTCAAGTGCCCTTGGTGAGAAGGAGCACTGCACAATTGTGGGATCTTAGTTCCCCAATCAGGGATTGAGAGGTTATCTCATACTGACTCATTTGAGAAGACCCTGATGCTGGGAAAGATTGAGGGCAGGAGGAGAAGGGGACGACAGAGGATGAGATGGTTGGATGGCATCACCGAATCAATGGACATGAGTTTGGGTAGGCTTCGGCATGTTGGTGATGGATAGGGAGGCCTGGCATGCTTCGGTTCATGGGGTCGCAAAGAGTTGGACATGACTGAGTGACTGAACTGAACTCTTACTGAACTTTTGGTATTCCTTAAAATAATGTCAGATAAATGGAGAAAATGCCATGCTAGATGAGAATTTAAAGTCAGTCCCAGACTCTCTCAGTCTAAATTCCATGAGGGTAAAGGCTGTGTTGTTCACTGTCAATCCCTAGCGCATAAATATTTTTGGGTAAATGAATGAAAGTAGTGAGCTCCGCCAGGAATCTGGTCTTAGAAACCTACAATGCCTTTTCCCATCTATTTTTACCAGAAAGTTGAACTTGATCACATTATTAGAACAATCCTTCCTGGGAATTAACTTCCCACTCCTTGTTAAAAGGCAGTTTTGATATTACAGAAATGAAACAGTGATTGTAGGTGTCAGGGTATACATTTAAAACTTGTAGCCTAAGAAAGAGTCTGGGATGTGATGTCAGTTTTATATTGGTTTCAGAAGCTAAAATGTGCTGTTTGCATGGCAAGGTTTATTTTTAGTCTTGGTCACACATGAAGTTTCATGACTTACAAACAGCCATAGTAAAATTTGGGGCCAGCCTATATTTGGATGAAGGGAAAGATGCTGAGGGATGCTGAAGAGTGCCTGATAGAGAAAGGGAAAGATTCAGCTTCTCCTTATCCCTGTCACCATCTTTGTATACCATCTTTTTAAAATACATATTATGAAGAGTGATTAACAGAATTTTTTATACAAGGAAGGGAAATAATCGTGAATGTTAGAATAGGATCTAAAGTAGAAATTTTTTACTTTTAAGAAATCTTAAAAGAGAGCGCTAGGTTAGGTTAAAGTGTGAAAGTAAATGGTAGGGAAGATTGAGAGCTAGAGGGAGGACATTGAATACAAATTTTTAATTATAAAAGAAACACTTGAAAGATTTCAGTTATTATTAGAGAAATGTAAATTAGAAAGGAGTCAGGGTTTCACACTATGTAAATTGTTAGAACGCAACAGAAGTAATTTGAATCTTAGCTTATTTGTAAAGACCTCTCTGTGTGATGTGTGTGATGGCTAGATCACTTTTGTCCTCGCCTTTCATCTTCCAGATACAAGATGAAATGGATTTGAAATGCAAATGAATGGAAATTTGGTCAGGAGGAAAGAACAAGTACCTGGCTGATTAAGCACAAACTGCCTGACCTTATAGAAACTGTGAAAGACTTTCTGTCAGGCATACTTTAAATTTGGCCAAAACCCAGACAGATACCAGAAGAGATGTAGGTCCAGAGAATCTCAGTACAGTCCTCAGAAAGGGTCAGAGTTAAAAGTAGCACATTTAGAGCTTGCTAAAAATGAAAACACTCTCCAAATCAAATTGGCTGCCCTCAGTAGTAATTCCCCAATCACTGGACATTCATTAGTAGTAGAGGCCTGTTGGGACATCTGGATCAAGGATTGGCAAAGATAAGACCTCCGCTCAGGCATGCTTACAATGTGGCAGAACCTTCAAAATGAATAAACTCCATTTTACCAGTCATGACAGGATTTTTATGGTATTTCACAACCCAGAACATCAGATCAGTTGAATCTATTTGCTATCACAGAACAGATTGTTTCTAACATATAATTCTGAGCTCAGAGGGATTGAGCGAAGGGAAGGAATGTTGGATCTGGTTTAACTCCTGGTACTGGAGTGCAAATGAGGGTGGGAAGATCAGATGAGATTGTGAAGTTTGTAATGTTTATTATTTCATTTCAGAATTAATGTTATTCAGCTTTTGAAGGGTGTTGTCTTTTTGGCTTTATTTATAAAATTTAAATAAGATCATGAGCTTTGAAGATAAAGTTTTGAGTTAGCTGTTTTGTTTTTCTTCCTAACAAGCATTCACAGCTCTAATGGAAGGCAAAATCAATAAGCAATTGAAGAAAGTTCTGAAGAAAATAGTTAAAGAAGCCCATGAACCCTTAGCTGTGGCTGATGCTAAACTAGGAGGGGTTATAAAGGTAAAGTTACAGTTTTCTTTAGCCTTTTCATCAGAGCTGACCTTTGTAATGAATGAAAAGGCCTGGCCTTTGTAATGAATTGGTTTTTGTAAGTTCTCAGGATTGAATTCTTGATCTTTTCCCCCTATGCTATGTAATAATTGGTTTTCAATGTGATTGTCAAAACTAAGGATATATAAGTAATACTTCAGATAAAACCCTCTATATACCGTGCCATATTTTTGTTTAGGCACTTTTTTTCCTTTCAATATAAATGGAATCATATCTTTTTTAGTGTATATGTTTATAAGAATGGAAAGAAAGAGTGGACAGGTAGGCCCCAAAACATGAAAAGCAGGACATTGTAGGAGCCAGTTGTGATGGTTTGATTTTCAGTGGTTACAATAGGTCTTATAGTGCAAGCACATGAACATACCTCTCATTCTTTTTTCTTATTTTAATTGAAGTATAGTTGATTTATAGTCCCCTCGTTCTTGAAGTTCGGAGAAGGCAATGGCAACCACTCA
>SJYC01131025.1:0-10516 GCA_006408675.1 Madoqua kirkii | reverse complement strand
AGTATAGTTGATTTATAGTCCCCTCGTTCTTGAAGTTCGGAGAAGGCAATGGCAACCCACTCAAGTACTCTTGCCTGGAAAATCCCATGGGCAGAGGAGCCTGGTAGGCTGCAGTCCATGGGGTCACGAAGAGTTGGACACTACTGAGTGACTTCATTTTCACTTTTCACTTTTCATGTACTGGAGAAGGAAATGGCAACCCACTCCAGTGTTCTTGCCTGGAGAATCCCAGGGACAGGGGAGCCTGGTGGACTGCCGTCTCTGGGGCCACACAGAGTCGGACACGACTGAAGCAAGTTAGCAGCAGTAACAGCAGCAGCAAATACCCTACAAAGTGAAAAAAAGAAGGCTTGCAAGACAGATTCATTCTGTTTGTATGAGGTATATAAAGATTTATGTATATTTGTATATTAGTGCATATTTTGAAAGTACCTCAGGGACCCTGACAGTAGGGAAAGGACCTGAGACCCAGATCTAATTATGGCTTTTGATTCATGTACATAGGCTGCCTTCCCAGGGGCTTATGCCATTTTTTAACTCCACCAACAGTATGTTCAAATGGTCTTCCCACACACATACCCAAAACTGCTTTTATGAAACAGAAATGTATATGCTTAAATCAGTGCTATTTTAATAATATTTAGGAGTTTCTGTATTTAATACAGATGTTCTTGTTCATATAGGAAAAACTGAATCTCAGTTGTATCCACAGTCCTGTTGTTAATGAACTTATGAGAGGAATCCGTTCACAGATGGATGGATTAATCCCTGGGGTAGAACCACGTGAAATGACAGCTATGTGTCTTGGGTTGGCACACAGGTGAGATTTACTGAAGATAGTCGTCTTATTTTTACTTAATAATTATATAGCACTGTTCTAGGTATGTTACAAAAACTAGTGTATTCCAAAGAGGAGCGTAGTTACAGTATTCGCATTTAACAGATGAGGAAATTGATGTACAAAGTCATAAAAGCTGGTAAGTGATGAAGCCATTATTTCAACCCAGGCAGTTTGGCTTCATTGTCTGGACTCTAAAACTCGTGATGGCACTCTCTACCTCTCCAGCATTAGATGCTGCAATTCTTGGGCTTTTTTCCCCCTTCTGTTTTACATCTTCTAAATCATTTGCTGCTCCATTTATTTGGTATCTCCCTGAACTTTTCTCATCTGCTAATGATCTTTCTCTTCTGCTTTGTGTGTGTTTGTTGTTTTACTCTGATTTTTATTCAGTTTTTTCTTGAGACAAAGAGAAACATCTTAACCTGTCATGTTTAACAAGAGGTCCCATTAGAACAGGCATTTGTACTATGCTGTGATATATGTATTCCTGAAAAACATGGCATTCAGTGATATTTCACTACAGTACTAGGGTTTGTGAAATGAAAAGATTGTGGGTAAAAGACTGAAATCCTATGTAACTTTGTAATCTGAAAGAAATGTTAACAGTTAAAAAGACATGTTGGAACTTCCCTCCACGCTTCACTCCACAGGGCATAGGTTTGATTCCTGGTAAAGAAAGTAAATTCCCACATGCTGCCAAAAGAGAGAAAAATGACAAGTTTATATTAAAGAAATAGTAAAGGGATTTTCTTGGTGGTCCTGTGACTAAGACTGTGCTCCCTAATGCAGGAGCCCTGGTTTGATCCCAAGTGAGAAGTAGATCCTACATGCCACAACTAAGACCTAGAGCAGCCAAATAAAAATACTTTAAATAAAAGAAATACTACATAAACAAAGGTCTATACCTTTGAATAAATAAAATATGAGCATAGATTAGTGAAAGAGTTAAAGTGAGTTTTATAAATGAGCAAAATGGGCAAGAGTCAGGAAAAACTTTTTAATGAACATTCTTAAGAGAGAACAAATAACTAAATTGAGTTAGGATCCAAATTAAGATTAATTGGCATTGTGTACAGTAGTCACTCTCATCTAAGGCAGTCAGATACCCCTCAGAAGACAGGTGGCAGTTGGGTTGAGGTTGGGGATGTTGTTGCACATCAGACAGTGCCCAGAATAGCCCCCACAACAGTAATCAGGCCTCTGTGTTAATAGTGCCAGGATTACGAAACCTTATGTACGATATTGTTGTTCCATGGCTTTCTTCTCTTTGGGTGTTTATGAAGAGAAGAAACTGCTGTAGTTTTTCTTACTGGTGGCATAAAACATTAAGAATGCTGTAGAAGTCATGTCATATGAACCGATATGACTTGGACTATTTGTCATTCATTATTGAATTCATGTTACAGAAATGTAGGTGATAACAGGACAGATCTATTGTTTTCTTTCTAAATGTATGCTTTGGGATCTTGAATGTATATTCTTGTTTAGCTGATTTTTCCCATGTAGAAAAAATAATGTAACTCCAAGAGAGGGGTTTGGGTAAAAGGTTTTTTTTAAGATGTTAATTAAATGCTTTTCCTAGACGCTATTTTAGTAATTCATATTTTTCTCCCTTCTCCCCAGCTTGTCCCGATACAGATTGAAATTTAGTGCTGATAAAGTGGACACCATGATTGTTCAGGCAATTTGTGAGTATAGGATATGTGAGGTCTAACCTGTTTCTTCATTGTGGTTTTTTCCTACTATTAAAATTGTATCTTTTATGATTGTTGAGGAAGAAAAAGACCAGCTAGAAGTTTAGCAAGTAATTTGAGAAATGCAGAATCGAAAATTGGAAAACTAATTATAATTTGACTACTTGGGGATAATAGGAATTATGCTACACTATTAATAAAGCTGATTGATCTTTTTCCATGCAAAATGATAAAATCTAAAAGATATGGGTGTGGGGTGTTCTTTTGCTTTATATATGTAATAAATCATTCAGCGATTTTTGGACATCAAAGTCTCAACAATTTCCAGTTTTAAACATTTCTTTAAATAGCAATTTTATTTCTAGGTGTGTATGCCCCAGCAACTGAAGGGAGTTACTCAGTTACTTATGCAGCTATGTTCATAGCATCATGATTCAGCTAAAGGGTAGAAACAATCCAGATACCTGTTAAGAGATGAAGGGATAAACAAAGTGGAATATGCATACAATGGAATATTATTTATCCTTACAAGTTCTAATATATGGTACAGCATAGATGAATTTTGAAAACACCGTGCTAGGTGAAATAGACTACTTGCAAGAAGACAAATACTATGTGATTCCCCTTATGAGGTACTTAGAATAGGCAAATTCATAGAGGGGATAACAGATCAACAGGCTGGAGTGGTGAGAATGAGGAGTAATTCTTTCGTGGGTGCAGAGTTTCTGTTTGGGATGATAGACTATTTCATCACAAGTTTTGTGGTTTTTTTTAACCCTTTTAAGTTCTTGTTTTCTTTTTCATTTTAATCTACTGCAGCCCTGTTAGATGACTTAGATAAAGAACTAAACAACTACATTATGCGGTGTAGAGAATGGTATGGCTGGCATTTCCCTGAGTTAGGAAAAATTATTTCGGATAATCTGACTTACTGCAAGTGTTTACAGAAAGTTGGTGAGTAACTTTATCCTTTAAGGTATTGAAAATAGTGATTTATTTAAATTCTAAAACATGAGTTACTGGTTTTTTTATTCTCTTCCCAGAGTGTTTAGTCTCGTATGTTTGAGGAGTATATCCATAATAACATCTGCTAGATTTCAGAAACAAACTTTGATTTCAGTGGCCTGTGCAGTAGAGGACATGGTTCTCTAATTTGGTTTTTCTTGGGCTTCTTTGGGGTGGGGAGGGCTTCTTTTTTAGAAAAAATTTTGGAGTATAGGTGCTTAGTAGTGAGCCATTTGCCTGCCAGTGCAAGAAGCACAGGAGACCTGGTTTAAATCCCTGGGCAATTAAGATACCCTGGAGGAGGAAATGGCAACCCAATCTAGTATTCTTGCCTGGGAAATTCCATGGACAGAGGAGCCTGGCAGGCTATAGTCCATAGGGTCACAAAGGATGTGACTAAGCACACACACTCATTGTGTTACTTTTTTCTGTACAGCACAGTGAATCGGTTGTGTATACATCTCCACTCTTTAGACTTTTTCCATGTAGGTCATTTCAGAGTATTGAGTAGTTTCCTATCCTGTGTAGCAGGTTCTTATTAGTAATCTGTTTTATATATCATAGTGTGTATATGTTGGTCCCAATTTATCTGCTCGCCACTCCCCTGAACTGGCTTCTTACGGTGAATGTGTCTCACTGAAGTTGCCTTAATAAGGACAACTGTGGGACTGGGAAGTATGCTGAAATACATTAATAGTGATTAATATTAAAAATAGTATTGCTATCTATACTGTTAATATTAAATTGTATACTATTACTATAATAATACTAGTAGAGGAACTTGAGGACTGTTCATAAAATGAATTAATTTAATCTCTAAAATCAAGCTCTTACATGAGTAAAGTTACTTGGTCAGACTTGTTTGCTTTTTGTTTTGTTCAGGCATCCCTTTCATTGGCTTATCTCTACTTTTTCTTTTGACTGTTTGGTGGATTTTATATAATTTACTGAAGAATGATTCTCCCTCATCCTCTGCAAACATTCCATAGGCGATAGGAAGAATTATGCCTCAGCTCAACTTTCTGAATTACTGCCCGAGGAGGTTGAAGCAGAAGTGAAAGCGGCTGCAGAGATATCTATGGGAACCGAAGTTTCAGAAGAAGATATTTGCAACATTCTGCACCTTTGCACTCAGGTACACTGTGCACATAGGGAAATTCATGGTGGTGGTACCAGCTCTGTAATTTCTGATGGCAGTGATGATTTTTAAATGTATTGTTCACCTGATAAATAAATATAGGGTGTTCAGTCACTACCTCATCTGATGCCATCTTGACTTATATACTTGCAGGGAGAAAAATATCTTAAAATGAGGTTAAAGAAGTACTGTCTAGTTAATTTCTATTGTTAGCAATATCTGAATGTTTATAGCCTATAATTTTTACCGCTCATTTGAAGATAGCTATATGACAATCACAGAGGATGACACAAATATCTAGCCTTTTGAGTTTTTTTTAATGTTGATTAACATTTTTAAGCAGTGTATTAGGTTTACATATATTGTCTAATTTTTAGATATTAAAATTTCACAACAGCCGTTTTATAGAAAACTGAGGTAAGGAGTGGCTAGTTTTGCTGGGATTGTACAACTAACTGCTCTGTGATAATTTAGGGCTCTGATGTTTTAGACATGTGAGTTTTATACTGCTTTTACTCTTAAACTATTTGTGAGTTACTCATTTTGTTTCTTAAACTAGGTGATTGAAATCTCTGAATATAGAACCCAGCTTTATGAATATCTGCAAAATCGAATGATGGCCATTGCACCCAATGTTACAGTCATGGTTGGGGAATTAGTTGGAGCACGACTTATTGCTCATGCAGGTGATGATTTTAATATAATTTGTAAACATGGATATTGAGAGCTGTTTTCTAGGTAGGATCTTATTTTCTTTTAAACTGGAGTTTAAAGATAAATCTGGGTAATAAAAAGAAGTGAATGGTTTATGTGCGAGGACTAAGGACCAAGTGTTCAATGATGATTTTTATTTGTACGCCTGATTTCCTTTCGGATAGTGAAGGCATCTTTAGTCACTACCTCTTCTGAGACACTGGTGGTCCATTGTCAGAAGTTTGTTTTGGTTAATTAGAGTAATTGGATGCATACAGGAGGATGAAATCAGGTTTACCTCATTTTACTGTGCTTCACAGATACTTTGTTTTTTAAATGCATAGTTTGTGTTAGCCCTGTGTAGAACAAGTCCATTGGCATCATTTTTCCAACACCACTTGCTCACTTCATGACTCTGCCGCATTTTGGGATTCCCACAATATTTCTAACTTCCATTCTTAAATTTGTAATGTTGGTCTTTGGTCAGTGATCTCTGATGTTACTACTACAACTTGCTGAAGGTTCAGATGATGTTTAACATGTTTTTAAAAGTAAAGCATTTTTAAATTGAGGTATGTACATTGTTTTTCCAGACAATGCTATTTTACACTAAGTAGATTACCCATAATATATAACTTCAATGTGCACTGGGAAACAAGAATTCGTATACTTAGTTTATTGCAACACTTGCTTTATTGTGGTGGTCTGGAATGAAATCCACTATATCTCGAGTGTGCCTGTATATACTATTGATAGAGAATTTATTTTATTTACATCAAAGTGTTTAAACTAGAATACTTCTTTTACCTGCATCATTAATCAGAAAAATAGGACATTCGTATCTCCTCAGCATCTAGGTTGCTCATCTGGGCTGGTTTTGTTGTCTACGTCTGAAATTTCATAGATGTAGCTAAATGGGTAGCAGGAAGAGATGCAGGGATTAATAGAAATATATGTTTCTTGAATTTTAAACATGTATCTAGTGGTTGAGCGACTATTAATATTGATATTCTCTGACAGAAAATCTGTGCAGCATATTGGACAAAGCAGCAGCTTTTGATGCCTGATTGTTGATTGTGTTTATATCTCCTTTGCCTCAATTTATCACATCATTTTACTGAGATACCTTAATAATAATTTTTTCATTTACCTATTTTAATATTTAAAGCAGTAGAATATTTCATGTCTAAAATAAGTCTCAGAAAAATACGGGCTATATTGGATGATGTCTGTGAATACATATACTTTTAACTCTCCCATAATATGCTACTGAAATGCAAATAGGTATGATTAAACAAATAAGCTTCAGTTTGCCACAGACATTCATCACATACCTCTGCTTGTGGTGCTAATGGATGAATCACAAATGCTGAAGTATCAGGAATTTGGGCTAATTCCAAACTATAAAATCCTATATTATATCTGATTTTTATATACTCTGTGGCTGTAACCTTAGACTTTTGTAGGTCTTTTGAATAATACATAGAACTTTCAAATATTTGGAAGTACTTTCCTCAGAGTTACTACTTTTCTTTTGAAGGTTCTCTTTTGAATTTGGCCAAACATGCAGCTTCTACAGTTCAGATTCTTGGAGCAGAAAAGGCACTCTTCAGAGCCCTCAAGTCTAGACGAGATACCCCTAAGTATGGTCTCATTTATCATGCTTCACTTGTAGGCCAGACAAGCCCCAAACACAAAGGAAAGGTGAGTTACAATTTTCCTGGCGCAGGCCTTTTTTTCCTCCAAATGATTTTGATCTTATTCTACAGTGATCAATAAATCTTTGTTGTTTCTTTTTTATTGGATAGAGAATTGTGAATTCTTTAAACTCTAGTGTACATTGAAAGAAAAGTGTTAGTTGTTTTAGTACTTTTCCAGACTCCCATTCATTGGTGGGCGCTGGTGGGGTATGGCCGATCAGTTTTCTGTGTGGTGGGAGATCAATTAAACATCGTTCATGACCCACTTTAAAATGATATCACATACACTGTGCTAAACACTGGATAGGCCTTTGGTGGATGCTTTTAATAGCCCTATAAATTGTTAGTGTCTATTTTACAGAGGAGGAATCTGACGCTTAAAAGTACTTTCAAGATTTTATACATACCTAATTTAACAGAAATTTTATAAAATTTAGAGCAGAGTGATGAACGAAATAAATGAGAATTCAGTAAAATGAAATGTTATTTAGCTTAAAAGGGGGCTATACTTACTGTGGATGACCTCATAATGTAGATCTAATATCACATATAAAAAAAGAAAAGATGGGAAAATGGCTTGAGCTAGTTTTAGACATGAACTACTGGCAAGATCTTTTCAGTTAGCCATCGTACAGTGGCAGAGGTTCTGATAGAAGGTAAACGGCTTAAATATGGTTTACAATAAATATATTTGTAATTCCTGACTTTTAAAAAAATCCTAGAGTGACTCGTAAAGTCAATGATTGAATAAATACTTGAGTGATTTTTTTTTTACATCTTAACTTGGAGTATAGTTTGAATGCATCTAACTTCAAGTTCTTTGTTAGATTTCTCGGATGCTGGCAGCCAAGACTGTTTTGGCTATCCGGTATGATGCTTTTGGTGAGGATTCCAGTTCTGCAATGGGAGTTGAGAACAGAGCGAAACTAGAAGCCAGGTTGAGAACCTTGGAAGATAGAGGGGTAAGAATCATGTTCTGCATATTATAGAAATATTACCTGTCAAAAATTAATAAACTATAGCTTATGTACATTTTCATTTCACCTGCAAATCAAGTTTTACTTTATGATACATTTGTCTAGTAGTAATTAAGATCCACCTGCTAGTGCAGGGGACATGGATTTGATCCCTGGTCTGGGACGATCCACATGCCATGAGATAAACTACCCCATGCACTGCAGAGCCACAACAAAATAAGCCAGTGCAATGAGTAGCCCACACTGCAACTGGAGAGTAGCCTATATGCAGCAACAAAGACGCAGAGCAGCCAAAAAAACAAATTATTGACATACTAGTGTATATATTATAGAGATTATGCCTTAGAAAGCATTAATAATTTTTCTTTTCTTAGATAAGGAAAATAAGTGGGACAGGAAAAGCATTAGCAAAAGCAGAAAAATATGAACATAAAAGGTAAGTTGAGTGTATTTGGGGGAAGCATGTATGATTAATTTTTGCTTAAAAAGAGCCAGAGGGCAAAAGTCTAAAAGCAGCTAAGAAGCATATCAGACCTCATTATGAAATTATTTAAAAAGATATTTGTTGGGAGAAGTGTTCTTGTTCTAATTGAAAAGTTCCATACTGATGAAGTAGGTGGTGGTGATGGAAATAGAACCTGGGTAACAATTTAAACACAAAGTTTAGTAACACATTTGTTTACCTGCAGTAGACCCTGGAGAACCTAGTCACTACTTTTGTTTCATGTTTTTAACATGTAAAAGTTAACAGCCATGAGCCTACAAGACAGATTAATAAAACATGCCTTAGCTTGTTTTAATGTTCTCTTGCCATTTTGCTTATGACTTAAAATGCCAATTATGAGATTTAGGTCACATTTTTGACACTCAGTATTTTAATTATTTCTTTCTACATTGTTAGAACAAAAGCAGGTATCTTGGTTTTAGGGGATCTTTATCCATATATATCCCTTCTTATTCCTCTGCCTCTTGTAATCTTGTGAATGGAGTATTCTGTATTAAACTTGATACAGGGCTTTTTTTTTGTTTTCATTGAATTGCCCAGTGTCCTAAAACTTGAATTGGTTCAGTTTTTACTTTCTAGTATAATCATTTGGTTTAAAGAGATTTCTTCCATTTTTCTCCTTTTTAATTGAGTATTTCTTCTGTGCTGTAGTTACTACATTGATTACTAAATCAGAATTCATTTACTTCAGTTCTCTTGAAGTATGATTGACCTCCCCAGAAAATACACATCTCTTTACCTTTTGGAGACTTAACTTTGATAAACTTCCCTAAAGTCACTAAAATGAAAGTGTGGTATGCTCATGTATTACCTAATGACCATTTCCTTTAAATCTCTTTAGAATTAATTTGATTATAAGCATTTGTAAAGATTTCTAAGATTCTGTGGCTCTTTCAGTGAAGTGAAGACTTACAATCCTTCTGGTGACTCCACACTACCAACCTATTCTAAAAAACGCAAGATTGAACAAGTAGACAAAGAGGATGAAGTTATTGAAAAGAAGGCCAAAAAAGCCAAGGTTAAAATTAAAGGTTAGTTTGAATTTTGTTAATGTCATTTATATTCCTGTTGCATAAGAAGTACAGAATTCTGTATGACTCAGGGAATTCAAACTGGGGCTCTGTAACAATCTAGAGGGGCAGGAGGTGGGAGGGGGTATATGTACACTTGTGGCTAATTCATGTTGATGTGTGGCAGAAATCAAACCAATATTGTAAAGCAATTTTTCTTCAGTTAAAAATATATTAAGAAAAATGGGGAAAGTGCATACAATAGAACTTTATTATGAAACCACCATATTGGAAGCTAATTCTATTTTAATAACCATCTTCTCTAGGGAGTTAGAATATTGTTAAATTTATCATGTTTCAAAAGAAAAATGGGAAAAGCATCTCTTTGAATATATAGGATTATATTAAGTGTATCAAAACTTTAATTTCTAACATGAACTATTTTGAGAATCAGCTTAAAAGAGAGAACAAGGTATGTGGTTTCTAAATTAGTAGCTGAAATATTTTTGTTGAGCATAGAATTGATGCAGCAGTACCTCATTGTTTCTGTTACATGAAAAGAACTAAAGTAATAACTGGGTAGCCTACCATCAGAGTTAGTTAATAGGTGCTCCTCAGTGAACTAGGCTCTCTTAAGTTGCTAAGTAAATTCCCCCATTTATTAGCTGCACTTCTGTTGAGTGCTTAGCATTAAAGCAATTACCGATTTAATTTTTAGTTTCTAAATAGCTTAGGGATCAAAGAGCACTATCAGAAAATGTAGACTTCTGCCGTGGGTAAAGAAAACATAAGCAAGTTATTTAACTCCTATGTTTCATTTTCCTTACTGAACAAAAAGAACTGTAAACCCATTAGTAGATTTGAATCTTGACCTGTAATATTCATTTAAGCTTTTCAAACTTTACCTTCCTGGATCTTTGCCAATCCCAATCCATTTTACATGATATTCTCTG
>SJYC01131024.1:0-13576 GCA_006408675.1 Madoqua kirkii | reverse complement strand
AGTTATTTAACTCCTATGTTTCATTTTCCTTACTGAACAAAAAGAACTGTAAACCCATTAGTAGATTTGAATCTTGACCTGTAATATTCATTTAAGCTTTTCAAACTTTACCTTCCTGGATCTTTGCCAATCCCAATCCATTTTTACATGATATTCTCTGTCTTATAAATGGGAATCCTAGTTGCTTTGGCCTTTAACATTGACTTGTCTTATAACCCAAGTGTATTCTGGTAGCACATACTCTTAATTCTACATGGAAAGTATTTCTAGCATCTAACCATTTATCATACCAATCACTGCCATTCTTAGTATAGCAGCTGCAATGGCACTCCCATTGCCTTCTCATCTAATTCTATTCCATTGGTCACTGCTCCAGCCACACTAGCCACCTTGCTATTCCATGAACCTGTCAGCTTCCCTTCTCTCCTGAAATAATCTTAGTATTTTCTCTTCTCTTAATGTGAGGTATTTTCCCTCAATATAGATGAATTGTTCACTTCCTTTTCTGTTTTAGGTATTTGCCTTACTACTCTGTATAAAATGTCCACAGGAATTGCCTTCATTTGTGCTCCTTTGTTTGCTTTTATCCTTTGGACTGTTTACTATGTAAAATACTTCATTATTTTTTCTCTTTTTTGGTCTATTTTCCTAGTAAAATAAAGGGTTTGTAAGGGCAAAAATTTCTATCTGTGCTATTTCTTTCTGTATCTCCAGTTGTTTAGAGCAAGCCCTAGCATATAGTAGGTACTAAATAAGTGTTTGGTCAATGAATTTCTAATGATAGCTACCCATTATTGAGTCCTTATTTTAATTTGCTAAGCATTTTGCATAAATTTTCATGTGTTAAATCAGCAAACCCTAGAAACAGTCAAAAGAGATAGACATTACTGAATTTTAAAAGAATGAGGAGGTTGGGTTTACAGCGGTATTAAATTGCTTACTATCATTTATTGTTAGTACTATTATACTAGGTAGATATTTGAAGGACCTTTACAGCTATTAAATTATATGTAAAGAGTTGACCATAATGTTGGGAAAAAACAGACTATCAAAGGATGTTGAAGGGAGAGAAGCCTGATACAATGCTAATTGTAGTATTTTCACACTTGTTCAGTTGAAGAAGAAGTAGTAGAAGATGTAGAAGACACAGAAGAAGAAGTAGTACAAGTTGTAGAAGAACAGGAAACATCTGTGAAGAAGAAGAAGAAAAAGGACAAAAAGAAACACGTTAAGGAAGAACCACTTTCTGAAGAAGAGCCATGCACCAGCACAGCAGTTGC
Organism: Madoqua kirkii; assembly: GCA_006408675.1. Classification (NCBI taxonomy): domain Eukaryota; kingdom Metazoa; phylum Chordata; class Mammalia; order Artiodactyla; family Bovidae; genus Madoqua; species Madoqua kirkii. The sequence continues at coordinate 12,296 of SJYC01131024.1, read as the reverse complement.
TGTATGTTTGTTTTTAATTATTAATATTTTGTTGACATGGGCAGAGTTTCCATATTTTATTCTACTCTGTATGTTAGAATTTAACAGGTAGTTTTTTAAAAACCGTTTTTAAAAATGATTTCATTAAAGAGAAACAATTAGAAAACTCACTGTTGTGTTTGGAACTCCCATGTTATAAAAAGCTGCTTCCCAAACCTAGAATCTTACTACAAAATGGGTTTGATCTAAAATAAGAAGAGAATATCATTTGCTACAAGTCACGGAGGTGATTTTTAGATTTTAGTCTTTTTTCTAAGCTTGTTTTCAAGGGAAATAAAATAGACTGCTTTTTATAAGGGAAAGTTATTTTTAGTCACTTGTACATTTTCAGCTCTTTCAAAAGCATTCTTGTTGATTATTTTCAGAGTCCAGAGAAAAAGAAGAAAAAGAAAAAAAAGAAAGTTATGAGGACTAATGGAAGGAACCATTCTTTCAAAGAGTTCATAATTGAATCACCTGGATACATCATGCTTACGATTCAGTCAGAAATGTACCTGAGATGCTCTGTAAAATAGTAGATGGGAGGTTAGATGAGAAAGAAAGATTAATCATTAATAGCATTTCATACCTATTTGTGTCTTGACATACTTTAGCTATGTTAATTTTATTATGTCATCATTTCTTAGGATATTTGTTATACAAATAAAAATATTTTCTTTGTATTTTAAGGCGGTTCTGTGATTTTTCTACTTTACGTTGAGAATTTGGGGGCTCTTTATATTATGTAGCATTTGATAATTAGTATTTTGATAATTATATCTGAAAAGTGAGAGTTGTGAAACATTAATTTGAAATTTAGCCTTTCGGAAGGCAATAATTAGATAACCCAGTTTAGGAATCCCATTTAATGTGTTTCTCTTGCCTTTTTGGACTGTCTTCTATTTTTCTCCTACCTTTCTGTTTTTGTTATTTAAGTAAAGCTATCTTTTGTGTTTGAAGTTTTAAAATTAGGTGAACAAACTTTGCTTCTGTCTCTTTAGGAAGAAGAAAACTGTCCCTAACTTAATTGGCATTTCTAGAATGTAGAAGAAAATCATTATTAATCTAGACCTTGATTTGTTTTTAAAGTAATCTAAAGTGTTTTAAAAAGATAATACAAAATAAGTGAAGAATGGGGGTGTATAAAGGAAAAACAAGAGAAAAAAATAAAATGTCAGTAGGAGTGAAGTATAAACCAGGACATAGAACACCAAAGATGCTGCTACTACTGAGCCCACATGCTGCAACCACTGAAGACCTTGTGCCTAGAGCCCGTGCTCCACAACGCGAGAAGTGACTGCAATGAGAAGACAGTGTACTACACTTGGAGAAAGCCCACACACAGCATCAAAGACCCAGCGCAACCAAAAAAGAGAACTCTTTGTTTCACAAGACAATATTTAGTAAGTGAACGTCAGCCTTATAGTCATGACAGCTACAAGTTTCATGGACTTTTGTGTATGCCAGAGGCATGGTGCTAATAAGAAGCCCAATTTATAAAAGGGTTTAGCAGTGAAGAAGCTATATTGATTGTAAGCTTTTGATTTCCACCTCTGCTTTCCCGTAACATTGAGCAAGTCAGTAGCTCTTTAGTTCCTCATGCAAATCACAGGTAATGGTCAGTGTTACTCCTAACAATGGTTTGTAGGAAATGAAACTATATAAATTTTCAAAGATGAAAATGAATTTTTCATATAGATATTTTAATTGAAGTAAATGCTACGTGAAGTACATGTAGCCATCTCTAGAAAATTTTGCCTTGTAGAGAGTATTGCCATTTTATGTCACACCACAGTACTCCAGACACATAGTTGATTCAGAACGTAACAGACGTGTTTTTAATGAATTTTGGTGAAGGGGGTTTTTCAACCAACAAGGGCTATATTGTAAATCCAAAAAGGCTATGTCTGAAATGATAGACCTTAAGAATACTAGTTACTAACCTTCTAGTCGTTTTGAGTGGTCTCCAACAAGCCTAGGTAAAACCTAGATGAATCACAGCTATGTTCTAACTGTTTAATACACTAACCAAGTGAATTTCCTGGCAATGCAGTGGTTAGGGCTCAGGTTCAATCTGTGATCAGTTAACAGATTCTACAAGCCACTCGCTGCGACCAAAAAAGAGAAGAAAAATCTTGGATACTTAGGCTGAAATTGAAAGCTCAGATGAATTGTATGTATCTAAGTTTGATTCGCAAATCTAAAGAACTTCTTTGATCAAAGCACATAAAATATTCCATGCTTAAAAAATTTTGATGCTCATTGTACTCCACTCTTTTCCATTCAGAAAAGCAAATTTCTATTTTCTGGTTTAAAGGACTATTGTCTCCAGTGCCTGCTGAGTCCTCAGTATGCTTACTTAACAAAACGTTGGCTGAGCTCTGCCCTCTCCAGGGCTCCAACCTCAACACTCTGTGTTCTTGAATTCTGTTTAATCCATTTGTTCCCTTTTTAAGGTCATCTTTTAGAATGTGGCTCTGGCTCATCCCCTATGCCGGCTCTACTGCTGGGAAGCTATGTATCAGCCAAATATCTCAAGCTTCAGCGTGCTTAGGAATCACCTGAGGCTCTTGGTAAATTGCAGATCTGAGTAAATAGGTCTGGGATGAGGTCCAGACCTCCAGCAAGTTCTCCGATGTGTGGAGGTAACATTTAGGGTAAAGTAATCAGAGCCTGTATACTTACTGAAACTGGATTTCTCTGAGAGTTAAATGAGAGAATGTAAAGGTTTTTAAAGCCATTAATTTCCTTCTACATTCCTTGAACATTCCCCTTTTCAGTTGAATGCTTTTCTGTGTGTTCTATCACTAATGCCAGTAGTAATAATGACTTAGTATTTGTTTAGTGATGAATGAATGGCTTGTGGAGGAATTAACTAGGCTTATGTGTTACTCAGATGAAAGTAAAATTAATGCTACTTTTGATTTGTATGAATGTTTTAAGTGATAGATCCAGGTTTTGGAACACTGAACACAGTTTTGTATATATTTTGTCCTGTGGCCATTAACTGAGCTCTTGTTACCAAAAGTCAAATACAACTTTGTAAATTATTCTCAATAGTTTTTTATTCAAAGATGTTTTTGGCAGCAAGTGTCAAATAGTAATTTTTCTGGAGCAGTTTATACTGAGTTTGGTTTCAAGAAGAAATTAGAAGTATAGTTGTCCCTTAAACAACGTGGGTTTGAAGTGCACAGCTCCAGTTACTTAGGAACTTTTTTCAGTAGTACATACTATAGTACGCAGATGTGGAAATGCAGGTATGGCGGGCAAGTTTTCAATTATGGGGTCAGTGCTTCTAACCCTTGCTGTTGATTAAGGATCAACTAATTTGAACAGTGAATATTATTACTAATTTCTGGGAATTACAATCACCTGGGGCTTCCCTGATGGCTCTGACAGTAAAGAATCTGCCTGCAGTGCAGGAGACCTCGGTTTGATCCCTGGATTGGGAAGATCCCATGGAGAAGAAAATGATAACCTACTCCAGTACTCTTGCCTGGAGAATTCCATGGACAAAGGAGCCTGGCAGGTGACGGGTCACAAAGGGTCAAATACGACTGAGCGACTAACACTTTATAATCACCTGGAGAACGCTAAAAGGTAAATTACTTGGGTAGATCTAGGACATAGTGCTCAAGAAGAGTGCATTTTCACACGTTCGCAACTGATGATGGGTATAACTTGACTTCTGGGTGGACTGCCTTCTGTTATTTTGCTATCCCTGTGGTACTCCAGCTAGAACCTAAATTGATAGCCAAGAAGTCAGGCCTGTGTACTTTATTAAAATAAGGACCAGAGACTTTGCTAGCAGTCCAGTGGTTAAGCTGGAGAGAGCGCTGGTTCAGTTCCTGGTTGGGGAACTAGGATCCTGCATCTTGTGCAGCATCACCAAAAAATAAAGATTTCTAACAATGAGAACCGCCAGGATACCAGCATTAGACAGTAGCTATGTTGTTTGAGTGTAAGTAGAGGAGGCCCTGGGGCTGGGCATTTAATCAGGTCAGTGCCTTGCCTTATTTCCACACAAATAAGGCAAGGTTTGAATAGGTACAAGAAATTCAATTATCACAATTGTTCCCTGTCCAGAAGAATTTGCATTCAAAGAAATGAATTTAGTTGCTGATTCTGCAAGTGTTCTATGCCTATTTGGTATATTAAAAAAATAAAAATCTAAGTTTGTGAGACCAAAACTCCAGATATGAAGCAGCACACAACATATTGCAAAAAGCATAGAAAAGCATCTTTTGAAAGAAACATCAATGAGATAAATTTATGAACTAGTCCCAGACACGCAAATGGCTGCATTTTTCTCAGTCTTCCTTTGGCTATCAACATACTAAACCAGTGCTCATACCGGCATCACCATTTTTGTCTATTATTTAGTATTTTTCTTTGGCGTATGTAGAGTTTCCATTCTTGCTGGTTTGTTTTGCTGTTTTATTACAAAGCTGCAGTGAATGTTTTTTGCACGTTTATCTTCATGTACTTATGTTTCTGTAGGATAAATTTCTAAGTGTAAAATTACTGTATCAAAGGGATTAAGTGTAAAATAGTGCCAGTTTACTTCCAAAATATTGTAGTAATTTATACTCCAGTAGTGTTAAGGCTCCTGTTTTAGGAACAGTCACATAATTGTCTTTTTGTTATCATCTATCCCGTTCTCTTTCTTGCTAACAATTTTGCATATGGTTTTTTAAAATACAAATTTAAGTGGCTTTAAATTAGATAATTTTCCCTTTTGAAATTCAGTAGTCTAGATGTACAAGAGGATTCCAGTTTATCAAAATAGAACTGAATCATATACACTTGGGTCCAACACTCCAAAGGGAGAATTTGAATAGAAAAAGGTAAATTTTCTTCAACAACTATACCACTAGGTGCCAGAAAATACAAATTTAATGACTCCCACCCCAGGTTTGTGCAGAGAACAACTTGCACAGTTGTAAGCACAGCCCTGCATCTCTGGTTCTTTATAGTCTACTATCATTTATTGGAAAATATGGACAGGGAGGCCTGGTGTGCTGCGGTTTATGGGGTCACAAAGATTTGGACACGACTGAGCAACTGACCTGACCTGAAGCCTAAAATGATAATTACCATTTATTGAGCACTTACTGTAATGTGTCACGTGCTGTTAAATTTTAGTCAAACAGCAATTTAACAAATACTCTTATGCCCCTTTTACATGTGAGAATGCACAGAGAGGTTTAGGGATTTAGTCAGTACTGTTCAACCACTATGAATGCTGCTTGTTGAAGAAAAAAAAGAACAATGTGAAAGTTTCAAGTTAAGTTTTATTTTGGGCAATATGAGTACTGCAGCATGAGAGACAGGTTTCAGATAGCTCTGAGAAACTGCTCTGAGTGGGGAGCTAGGATTTATAGGGGTTTTGCAACAAATGGCAGGTAGTCAGAAACCTCAAAAGGTTGTTAATTAAAACTAAATACAAATTTAGCACTTTATAGAAATATGCTTACTGCAGTTATTCCTTTGATAGGCACCTCAGCTCTCTGGGGCCAGTATCCTGTGTTTTCACATCCTGAGTTTCCTCAGGGCTCACCATAGGGAATGGCTGCAGTCTGATGCCTGCTTGATAGCACGTATTTTCTTTCCTGAGCTTCCTCAGGACTCACCAGCTCAGGTTGGAAGGCTATTATAATGGCTGACTGATGACTGTGACATCCTTGTTTACTGATAGAGCAGGACATGTTCCATTTCTCACTCTAATGCTACTGCTATGATTCTGAAAAGTGCATGCTGAAACATTTTCTTTCTTTCTTTCTTTCTTTTTTTTTGCTGCAAAAAGCTTTATGGTTTCCATTTGGTCCAAGGCTTGAGAAAGGGCTCCAGGGTGTTAAAAAGCTGCCTAGTGGCTGCAATTCTTGCTGGTTTGTTTTGCTGTTTTATTACAAAGCTGCAGTGAATGTTTTTTGCACGTTTATCTTCATGTACTTATGTTTCTGTAGGATAAATTTCTAAGTGTAAAATTACTGTATCAAAGGGATTAAGTGTAAAATAGTGCCAGTTTACTTCCAAAATATTGTAGTAATTTATACTCCAGTAGTGTTAAGGCTCCTGTTTTAGGAACAGTCACATAATTGTCTTTTTGTTATCATCTATCCCGTTCTCTTTCTTGCTAACAATTTTGCATATGGTTTTTTAAAATACAAATTTAAGTGGCTTTAAATTAGATAATTTTCCCTTTTGAAATTCAGTAGTCTAGATGTACAAGAGGATTCCAGTTTATCAAAATAGAACTGAATCATATACACTTGGGTCCAACACTCCAAAGGGAGAATTTGAATAGAAAAAGGTAAATTTTCTTCAACAACTATACCACTAGGTGCCAGAAAATACAAATTTAATGACTCCCACCCCAGGTTTGTGCAGAGAACAACTTGCACAGTTGTAAGCACAGCCCTGCATCTCTGGTTCTTTATAGTCTACTATCATTTATTGGAAAATATGGACAGGGAGGCCTGGTGTGCTGCGGTTTATGGGGTCACAAAGATTTGGACACGACTGAGCAACTGACCTGACCTGAAGCCTAAAATGATAATTACCGTTTATTGAGCACTTACTGTAATGTGTCACGTGCTGTTAAATTTTAGTCAAACAGCAATTTAACAAATACTCTTATGCCCCTTTTACATGTGAGAATGCACAGAGAGGTTTAGGGATTTAGTCAGTACTGTTCAACCACTATGAATGCTGCTTGTTGAAGAAAAAAAAGAACAATGTGAAAGTTTCAAGTTAAGTTTTATTTTGGGCAATATGAGTACTGCAGCATGAGAGACAGGTTTCAGATAGCTCTGAGAAACTGCTCTGAGTGGGGAGCTAGGATTTATAGGGGTTTTGCAACAAATGGCAGGTAGTCAGAAACCTCAAAAGGTTGTTAATTAAAACTAAATACAAATTTAGCACTTTATAGAAATATGCTTACTGCAGTTATTCCTTTGATAGGCACCTCAGCTCTCTGGGGCCAGTATCCTGTGTTTTCACATCCTGAGTTTCCTCAGGGCTCACCATAGGGAATGGCTGCAGTCTGATGCCTGCTTGATAGCACGTATTTTCTTTCCTGAGCTTCCTCAGGACTCACCAGCTCAGGTTGGAAGGCTATTATAATGGCTGACTGATGACTGTGACATCCTTGTTTACTGATAGAGCAGGACATGTTCCATTTCTCACTCTAATGCTACTGCTATGATTCTGAAAAGTGCATGCTGAAACATTTTCTTTCTTTCTTTCTTTCTTTTTTTTTGCTGCAAAAAGCTTTATGGTTTCCATTTGGTCCAAGGCTTGAGAAAGGGCTCCAGGGTGTTAAAAAGCTGCCTAGTGGCTGCAGAGAGGGGCTTCAGGCAGCCCTGATGTTAGGTGGGTTCTTCAATGGCCACTGGTCTCCAGAAGCTCCTAGTCGTGCTTGAGGGTAAGCCTTTCGAAGAGATACTCGCCCAACCCAGCCTGGGGACCAGCCAGCCTGCAGAGGTTGGTTAGGTGGTCACCCATATTCTTGATGAGTTTCACTTCCTCATCTAGGAAGTGATTCTCCAGGAAGTCACAGATGTGGGGATCTCCGCAGGCAGAAGCCAGGCCATGCAGATCCAACAGGGCTTGATTCAGGTTCTTCTCTACGAGAAGGGCGGCTTCCATAGCGTCCTGGGTTTTACCCCACTCATCTTGAGATAGCTTCTGCACGTCCAGGAAGAGGGCGCTGCCGCCAGGCCGATTTTGCAGTTTCAAAAGACACTCTGTGCCCTCGCGCTTCTCCTTGGCCAATTCGCGAAAAAAGTGACCCACACTCTCCAGGGGCACGTCTTCGCGGTCGAAATAGAAGCCCAGAGAGAGGTAGGTGTAGGAGGCCCGCAGTTGCATGTTAACCAGGCGGTTGGTTGACGCAGCCTCCACCTTGGTAGAATAATTCTCACGAATCTGGGAGCTCATGATTGGTCGGTAATAAAGAGTTAAAAAATGGTGGCTGGTCCCAGTGATCGCAGACAGCTGAGCGGCTGGCTCCAGAGGTTGCGACTGGAAAGAAGGTTGGAGGGTGGTCCGAGGCTGGAGCAAGGGGCGTCCCTGGGTCTGTTCCGTCCAAGCACTTGAAGCAGGAGACAGATCAGTGGGGCCGCCAAGCGTGCTTCCCTGAAACATTTTCTTAGTAGCCTCAAGATAATTGGAATCCTGTTGAAATATGTGCTGGTGAGTATATGGATGTTATTTTTTTTTCCTGTATGCTTGAAAATAATTGTAAAGTTTTAATTTTTATAAAGGAATAGCATGCTATTTTTTTTGCTTTAATTCTCTCGTCTTTATCACTAAAAACTTTTAAGATTGCTACAGCATTGATGGTCAACAAGCAATTGAGGAAACCCACTACAGTCCAGGCACTTAGATGGCCAGAATCAAGGAAACAGATTCAGCAGTGGCTGCCCTCAAGGACTTTATAAAGTGAGCTTCAAGCCTCACACCTCTTCAGATGAAGGTCATGTTCTCTAAATCTTTTCTGTTCTAAGGAAGGGGAAATTCAGGGAAACACCAAGCAGAGATCTCAGTAGAAGAGGAGAAATACGGAAGTTATGAAGATAGAAGCTGGAAAACCCACTACAGTCCAGGCACTTAGATGGCCAGAATCAAGGAAACAGATTCAGCAGTGGCTGCCCTCAAGGACTTTATAAAGTGAGCTTCAAGCCTCACACCTCTTCAGATGAAGGTCATGTTCTCTAAATCTTTTCTGTTCTAAGGAAGGGGAAATTCAGGGAAACACCAAGCAGAGATCTCAGTAGAAGAGGAGAAATACGGAAGTTATGAAGATAGAAGCTGGAAAGTGAAATTTGCCTTTAAGGAAATTCTGAAGAAAGTAAAGCACAGCAGAAATAATAGCAGCAGAGACCTACTCTTTGGCAGGTAATAGAGTGTTTAGTGGTTTTCCCTGGTGGCTTGGAATCTCCCTGGTGGCTCAAATGGTAAACAATCTGGCTGCAATGCAGGAGACCTGGGTTTGATCCTTCAGTTGGTAAGATCCTCTGAGGGAGGGCATGGCAACCCACTCCATCATTCTTGCCTGGAGAATCCCCATGGGCAGAGGAGCCTGGTGGGCTACAGTCTGTGGGGTTGCAAAGAGTCAGACACAACTGAGTGACTAAGCGCAGCACGGCACAGAGTTGTTAGTACAGCTGCATCCTCACCCTAGAGCTGCTCTCCAGCAGCCTTTGAGCCTTGGCGATTTGGTACTCACTTGGAGCCGTGCTATGACACAAAACTGGGGAAGCCATCCTGTGTATTCTTGGGACCTCAGAACTCCTGCCTTCTTAACCTGAACCAAGAAGCAAGTGTGTGTGTGCGTGTGTGCTCACTTGCTCAGTTGTGTCCAACTCTTTGTAACTCCATGTACTACAGTCAGTCTGGCAAACATTAAATGTACCTGACTTCAGGAAAAAAAATCGGTCAGACAACAAATCCACCTATTTATATCCTATAATCTGCTAGGCCAGCAACATGCTAATAACCAGCTGGGTGTGATAAAGAGGCCACAAGCTGGCTGTCAGAATGGAAGATCCCTAAACTAGTGGTCAGACAAAGTAATTCACGTGAAAGTGCTGCTTAAGCCAAAAAATACTGTATTAATATCCTTCCTTTTAGTATGAGCTGTTCAGTTGCTCAGTCATGTCCGACTCTTTGCAACCCCACCGGCTGCATACAGCAGGCTTCCCTGTCCATCACTAGTTCATCTCCTTGGACAAGTAGACCTATGCCCTCTTGGAGCCTCAATTTCTGCATCTATAAAATGGAAATAATAGTTAACTATTTACACCATTTGTGTAAAATGTTTGAAAGGATATGTATGTAGCTTTTTTTCTCCAGTGGACCCATATATAAGAAACAATTATTAACAGCGGACACCTGTTTGAGAGAGTGCTGGAAATTTGAGAATCAGAGGATAGGGAGAAAGATTTTTTGCTTTCCATTCCTTGCTGTATGGCTTCATTTTATAAAAATCATGCCCTTGTGTTGTTTTTCACATGTATTATTTTTATATTTTTTAATATAAAATAAATGAAGGCATAGTCCAAAGCTACCACAATATATGTTGTATTTAAACCCATGATTCTGGCTATTTATTTTGTTCTTTATTGATTTAGTTTTTTCCCTGCAGAGAGCTGGAGAGCTAAATATTTTTTTGTTAGCTTTGTGGTTTCACCGATGTAATCACCAAACCTTTTCAAATAAGGAACAGAGCGGGGAGCATAAAGTATGAAAGAACAAATTATTTGAAATGCATCAGTTGCCTGTACATGTTCTCCCTAAACCCCCAATTACTAGTCTTTACACTTTATGCTGAGAAATCACCCAATGATTTTGAAGATATTAGGGTCTCACCCCATTTTATAGCAGAAATAGAATCACAGAAGGGTCACCTGTTCAATATAATGGGGAAAAACCAATCTTTATGAAATGCTAGTCTCTGAACCAAAGGGTTGTTGTAAATTAAGGCAGATAATCTGATTTGATCTTAAACGATCGGTCATAATTTGGAAGAAAGCTTTTGTTATCCAGCCTCTACTTGTTATTTGCTTTTCTTTCTCATGCTTTTAGTGCTTTCTCCCATCTCTCTCATCAATTCTTAGCGTTGGATTTTCTTTGCTCTTCCCAAATCACAGATGTTTTCCCACCCTGTGAAATGTAGTGACTGGCTGGCCAGAGCATTACCACAATTGTGTTCTTCTGAAGGAAATCCTTTTTTTAACTGCCAGGAATTGCAGGCTCCAAACTGGGAGGTGGAAGGAGGATGGAAGGGGGAATTTTGGCATACTGCCAGGTAACTGGCTTCTTTTCCCTTCAGCCATCTGAAGGCGACTGGCTGGAGCCCAAGGGTAAAACCACAGCCTAGCAGGGCTGGAAGGGACAGACTTTCAGGAATCCTGGGAGGATGAGACCAGTCACTTCCCTCCTTACAAACAGGACCTCTTTAAACCACAGCCTGGCCTAACCCCAGTGCTTTCCAAAAAGAAAAGTCATATAAATTCTGTTGATCACATATTCCAGTGTTGAGAAACAGTATCATAACAACTTTCTGTCATCTAAATCAGAGTTTGGCAAACTTTCTGCAAAGGATCAGTAAATATTTTGGACTTCACAGACCACGTGCTTTCTATTGCAACCATTTAACTCTACTCCTATAGAGCAAAAATAGCCATGGACAATATCTAAACAAATGAGACTGGCTATACTGCAGTAAAACAGACATTGAAATTATAGACATTGAAATTTGAATTTCTTCTAATTTTTACATGGCATGTAAAAGAATCCTTTTCTTCCTCCAGCCATTTAAAACTGAAAAAACCATTCTTAACTTGTGGTAAACTGGAAAAATATTTCTTAACTCATAGTCCAAACAAAAATAGGCAGCCAAGTTAGGTTTATTGACCCCTGATTTAAGCCACTAGTTTTCAAGTTGCTTTGGCAAGTCCTCTGAGGGGTGAAAGAGCTGGTGTGCTAGGCTGTCCCCACGCAGGCTTCCATTAGTTGTCATCCTTTTACTGTTTTATCTTGGATTCTTGGGTTTTGTTTTTTTAATTTATTTTTTAATATAAATTTATTTTAATTGGAGGCTAATTATTTTACAATATTGTATTGGTTTTCCCATACATCAACATGAATCCCCCACGGGTGTAATGGGTTCCCCATCTTGAACCCCCCTCCCACTTCCCTCCTCATACCATCCCTCTGGGTCATAGCAGTGCACCAGCCCCCCACATCCTGTATTCTGCATCGAACCTGGACTGGCAATTCATTTCACATATCATAATATACATGTTTCAGTGCCATTCTCCCAAATCATCCCACCCTCACCCTCTCCCACAGAGTCCAAAACACTGTTCAGTACATCTGTGTCTCTTTTGCTGTCTCACATACAGGGTTATCATTATCATCTTTCTAAATTCCGTATATATGCATTCAGTTCAGTTCAGTCCAGTCCAGTCATTCAGTCATGTCCAACTCTTTGCGACCCCATGAATTGCATCACACCAGGCCTTCCTATCCATCACCAACTACCGGAATTCACACAGACTTGCATCCATCGAATCAGTGATACCATCAAGCTATCTCATTCTCAGTCGTCCCGTTCTCCTCCTGCCCCCAATCCCATCCCACATCAGTCTTTTCCAATGAGTCAACTCTTCGCATGAGGTGGCCAAAGTACTGGAGTTTCAGCTTTAGCATCATTCCTTCCAAAGAAATCCCAGGGCTGATCTCCTTCAGAATGGACTGGTTGGATCTCC
>SJYC01131020.1:0-19914 GCA_006408675.1 Madoqua kirkii | reverse complement strand
TTCTTAATATCTTCTGCTTCTGTTAGGTCCATACCATTTCTGTCCTTTATTGAGCCCATCTTTGCATGAAATGTTCCCTTGGTATCTCTAATTTTCTTGCTAGTCTTTCCCATTCTGTTGTTTTCCTCTATTTCTTTGCATTGTTCACTTAGAAAAACTTCCTTATCTCTCCTTGCTATTATTTGAAACTCTGCATTCAGATGGATATATGTTTTCTTCTCTCCTTTGCCTTTCACTTTCCCACAGGGGATGATGAAGAATGGGTCACAGTGGGCAGAAGAGTTTGATGAAGGACAAGTTCCTGGAGGTTTGCTTGGAACCCAGGTCACAGTGAGTGTTCAGGGGAGAATGAGGGCTGTACAGAGAGGGTTCTCAAAGAGAAAAGTGAAGACCACGAAGGAACGTAATAATGTTTTATAATGTTACAAGAAGTGCTCCTTTTCCTTTCCTGTTTTAAAAAAATTTATCATAATTAATTAATTAATTAGTCTGTGCTGGGTCTTAGTTGTGGCATGCATACACTTAATTACAGCATGTGGTATCTAGTTCCCTGACCAGGGATTGAACCCAGGTTCCCTGCATTAGGAGCATGGAGTCTTAGCCACTGGGCCACCAGGGAAGTCCCTCCTTTTATTTTCTTTAGCGTAGCTCCCTCTTTACACTGGTCTCCATGTGTTCCCAAGGAGAGGAACCCAGGAAATAAGTTTTGCTTGAGATGATATTAAAAACAATTGACCTCACACAGCTCTAAATAAAGAACTACTTCTTTGCTCCATCCAGGAGTTTGCACTTGTAACACTCCTTTGGAGTCTTAGCCACTGGGCCACCAGGGAAGTCCCTCCTTTTATTTTCTTTAGCGTAGCTCCCTCTTTACACTGGTCTCCATGTGTTCCCAAGGAGAGGAACCCAGGAAATAAGTTTTGCTTGAGATGATATTAAAAACAATTGACCTCACACAGCTCTAAATAAAGAACTACTTCTTTGCTCCATCCAGGAGTTTGCACTTGTAACACTCCTATCAGTTCAGTTCAGTCGCTCAGTCGTGTCCGACTCTTTGCGACCCCACGAATCGCAGCACGCCAGGACTCCCTGTCTATCACCAACTCCTGCAGTTCACTCAGACTCAAGTCCAACGAGTCAGTGATGCCATCCAGCCATCTCATCCTCTGTCATTCCCTTCTCCTCCTGCCCCCAATCCCTCCCAGCATCAGTCTTTTCCAATGAGTCAACTCTTCACATGAGGTGGCCAAAATACTGGAGTTTCAGCTTTAGCATCATTCCGTCCAAAGAAATCCCAGGGTTGATCTCCTTCAGAATGGACTGGTTGGATCTCCTTGCAGTCCAAGGGACTCTCAAGAGTCTTCTCCAACACCTCAGTTCAAAAGCATCAATTCTTCGGCGCTCAGCCTTCTTCACAGTCCAACTCTCACATCCATACATGACTACTGGGAAAATCATAACAAGGGCACCAATTATATTGTATTAGGGGCCCATCTTGCACCAGTATGACATCATCTTGCCCAATTACATCTGCAACAACCCTGTTTCAAGATAAGTTCACATTCTGAGGTACTAAGGGTTAGGACTTCAATATATGAATTTTAAGTGGACTTAGGTCAACTCATAACACTTCCCTTCACTCATCAAAGATACTAAATCCAAAGAAATATTATATCCTGGGGGTATGGCTGAGATTAGTGCCACCTCCAAGGATGTAAATGATGTAGAAATGGTGATCCTCATTGGTGGCTCAGAGGTTAAAGCACCTGCCTGCAATGCAGGAGACCTGGGTTTGATCCCTGGGTCGGAAAGATCCCCTGGAGAAGGAAATGGCAACCCATTCCAGTATTCTTACCTGGAGAATCCCATGGATGGAGGAGCCTGGTGGGTTACAGTCCACGGGGTTGCAAAGAGTAGGACACGACTGAGCAACTTCACTAATTGTCAGTTCAGTTCAGTCAATCAGTCATGTCTGACTCTTTGCAACTCCATGGACTGCAGCACACCAGGCTTCCCTGTCCATCACCAACTCCTGGAGCTTGCTCAAACTCATGTCCATCAAGTCCGTGATGCCATCCAACCATCTCATCCTCTGTCGTCCCCTTCTCCTCCTGCCCTCAATCTTTCCCAGCTTCAGAGTCTTTTCCAATGAGTCAGCTCTTCGCATCAGATGGCCAAAGTATTGGAGTTTCAACTTCAACATCAGTCCTCCCAATGAACACTCAGGGCTGATCTTTAGGATGGACTGGTTGGATTTTCGTGAAGTCCAAGGGACTCTCAAGAGTCTTCTCCAACACCACAGTTCAAAAGCATTAATTCTTTCGTGTTCAGCTTTCTTTATAGTCCAACTCTCACATCCATACATGAGTCCAACTCTCACATCCATACATGACCACTGGAAAAACCATAGCCTTGACTGGATGAAACTTTGTTGGCAAAGTAATGTCTCTGCTTTTTCTATGCTGTCTAGGTTGGTCGTAACTTTCCTTCCAAGGAGTGTCTTTTAATTTCATAGGTGCAGTTACCATCTGCAGTGATTTTGGAGGCCCCCAAAATAAAGTCAGCCACTGTTTCCCCATCTATTTGCAATGAAGTAATGGGACTGGATGCCATGATCTTAGTTTTCTGAATGTTGAGCTTTAAGCCAACTCTTTCACTCTCCTCTTTCACTTTCATCAAGAGGCTCTTTAGTTCTTCTTCACTTTCTGCTATAAGTGTGGTATCATCTGAATATCTGAGGTTATTGATATTTCTCCTGGCAATCTTGATTCCAGCCTGTGCTTTATCCTGCCCAGAATTTCTAATGATGTACTCTGCATATAAGTTAAAAAGCAAGGTGACAATATACAGCCTTGACATACTCCTTTTCTTATTTGGAACCAGTCTGTTGTTCCATGTCCAGTTCTAACTGTTGCTTCCTGACCTGCATACAGAATTCTCAAGAGGAAGGTCAGGTGGTCTGGTATTCCCATCTCTTTCAGAATTTTCCACAGTTTATTGTGATCCATGCAGTCAAAGGCTTTGGCATAGTCAATAAAGCAGAAATAGATGTTTTTCTGGAACTCTCTTGCTTTTTGTATGATCAAGTGCATGCTGGCAATTTGATCTCTGGTTCCTCTGCCTTTTCTAAAACCACCTTGAATATTTGGAAGTTCATGGTTCACATATTGTTGAAGCCTGGCTTGGAGAATTTTGAGCATTACTCTACTAGCATGTGAGATGAGTGGCATTAGGATGAGTGATACTAGAATGAGTGAGATGAGTGACATTGTGATGTTGGAAATATCAGTAATAGGAAAAGATGGTGGAGAATTTATAGAAAGCCCCAGTGGGAGAATCCCAATTTAGACTCCAGGTGTTCTGGAGCAAGTCTGTGACATCATCAGTGGAGACTTATACCTTAAAAAAATATAGATCCTGGAAATCCTGACACATGCTACCAATACAACATGAATAAAGCTCAAGGACAGTAAACTAAGTGAAATAAAGCAGTCACAAAAAGACAAATACTGCATGATTCTGCTTATATGAAGTAGATCAAGACCTACATTGTTGCAGATTGCTGTTCAAATATTGCTCTTGCTGACAAATCCCACAGAAATGTGCACCCCCCAGCTCACATTCACAATGGATGTACACTTCCAGGTGAAGACTTTTTCAGAATTTTTTTTCTTGGAATTGATTTTGTTAGAAGTGTGATGGGAGTAAGGGAGAAAGAATAAGACTTCTAACATGTGAGCTGTTCCTGAGGGAAACCATTACAGCAGGCAAGGGAGGCTCTGACACATGAAGACAGGTATTTCTGATTTCTCAGTGTTGTAGAGTTGCCCCTGTACAGAGTTTATCTCCATGAAGTTCAACTTTGCAAAAATTTTCCACAGGCATTTGCCTTCATGAGGGCTGCCCCCATAGCTCAGTGGTAAAGAATCCACCTGCAATGCAGGAGACACATGTTTGATTCCTGAGGTCAAAAAGATCCCCTGGAGTAGGAAATGGCAACTCACTCCAGTATTCTTGTCTGGGAAATTTCATGGACAAAGGAGCCTGGTGGGCTACATTCTATAGGGGTCACAAAGAGCCTGACACAACTGAGCACACACCCATTTGCCTTCTTTTGGAGCTGGTCTATAGATAGTATCACCAGATTACCTAGCTTCACAATACATCTTCTGTATAAATAGTCCACTGATCCTTGAACAACAGGAGTTAGAACTGCCTGGGTCCATTACATTTATGCAATTTTGGGGGACAAATAACTATACACTACAGTACTGCTGGAACTGAGGGTGTAGGGGAGAGTGGAGTTAAAGTTATATGCAGGTTTTCAACTGTGCTTGGGGTGGTCAGAGCCTCTAACCCTCCACATTGTCCAAGGGTCAACTGTATACTGATAAATAAACTTACTGGCTTGTGTATGCACTTCATGTAAGGTCTCTTTTTAAAGCATAGATTTGCATTTTATAAATTATTAAATATGGATGGTTCTTTATTTTCTATAATATAATGGTTTATTTAGAATGTTAAGATAGCCCCTGCCCATTTTGTAGAGCCATAGCTATCTTAAAAAATTGTTTGTTGCATAAATATTTTCAGTACCTCTGACTGTAATCCTAAAGTAGTTTCTAACCATTGTGAAAAGAGTGGAGCTGATACTGCTATAAACACAGGAATTTATGCATCTCAGTGTCCACTTTAGCCTGAGAGGTTAGTTACAAAAGAAACAACTCCAGAGTCTGATGGGCGTATAGGCGGTACAGGTGCAAATGTCATAAAAGAGCAACAACAACAAACTCTGATGAGAGTATTAGGGGCAGTCATCTTTATTTTTAAAGCCCTCATACCATAGATCGGGGTCTCTCAGCTTCAGGTCTACTGAGATTTTGGACCAGATAATTCTTTGTTGTGGGGGCTGTTCTGTGCATTGCAGGATATTTAGCAGCATCACTGGCCTTTGCCTACTAGATGGCAGAGGCACCTCCCTGCTTGTGACAATTAAAATTTTTCTCTAGATATTGCCAAGTGTCTCCTAGAGGACAAAATCATCTCCTTGCTGCCCACTGCCCTAGAGTAAAAGGTTCTAAATTTTTTAAGTAAAAAAAAAAAACCCACAAGACCACTCTATATATCTTTTAAAAAACTTTTTAGTTTGTTTTGGGGTATAGTCAATTAGCAAACAATGTTGTGATAGTTTCAGGTGAATAGCAAAGGGACTCAGCCATACATGTACATATACCTATTCTCTCCCAAACTCCCCTGCCATCCAGGCTGCCACAAAACATTGAGTAGAGTTCCCTGTGTTACACAGCAGGTCCTTGCTGGTTATCTATTTAAATATAACAGTGCTTATATGTCCATCTATCCCTTCCCCCATACTTCATCCCGGCAACCATAAGTTCATTCTTGACGTCTATGAGTCTCCTATTTTGTAGGTTCATTTATATAATTTCTTTTTAGATTCCACATATGAGGGATGTAATATGGTATTTCTCCTCTGTCTGACTTCACTCAGTATGACAGTCTCTAGGTCCATTCATGTTATCTCAAAGGACATTATTTCATTCTTTTCAAAGGCTGAATCAGAGTCAGACCCAACTTGGTGACTAAACGGTAACAACAACAAATATATGTACCATATCTTTACCAATTCCTCTGTTGCACTTAGGTTGTTTCCATTCTTGGCTATTGTAAACAATGCTGCAATGAACACTGGGGTGCATGTATCCTTTGGGATCATGCTTTTCTCCAGATATATGCCCAGGAATGGGACTGACGGGACATATGGTAGCTCTATTGTTAGTTTTATAAGGAACTTCCATACTGCTCTCCATAGTGGCTGTACCAATATACGATCCCATCAACAGTGTAGAAGGGTCCCCTTCTCTCCATACCTGCTCCAGCATTTATTGTTGGTGGATTTTCTGACAATAGTCATTTTGGCTGGTGTGGTTATATCTCATTGTAGTTTTGATTTGCATTTCTCTAATAATTAATGATGTTGAACATCTTGGCCATCTGTTTGTCTTTGGAGACATGTCTTTTTAAGTCTTCTGCCCATTTTTTGAGTGGGTTGTTTGTTTTGATGCTGTTAAGCAACATGATCTGTTTGTATATTTTGGAGACGAATCCTTTGTTGGTCACATTATTTGCAGATATTTTCCAATTTTGGGGTTGTCTTTTTGTTTTGTTTATAATTTCCTTTGCTGTGCAAAGGCTTTTGAGTTTAAGTAGATACCATTTATTTTTGTTTTTATTTCCATTATTCTGGGAGACAGACTGAAGAAGATACTGCTGTGATTCATGGCAGAGAGTGTTCTGTCTCTATGAGTTTTATAGTGTCTGGTCTCACATTAAGGTATTTAATCCATTTTGAGCTAATTTTTGTGTGTGATGTTAAAGAAAGAATGATCTAATTTCATTTTTTACATTGTAGTGGTCTAGTTTTCCCAACACCGTTTGTTGAAGAGATTGTCCTTGCAACATTGTGTAGTCTTGCCTCCTTGCTTATGGTCATAGATTAATTGACCATAGGTGCATAAGTTTATTCCTGGGTTTTCTATCCTGTTTCATTGATTTATATTTCTATTTTTGTGCCAGTACCATACTGTTTTAATGACTGTAGCTTTATAGTATAGTCTGAAGTCAGGGAGCCTGATTTCTCCAGCTCCATTTTTCTTTCTCAAGATTGCTTTGGCTATTTGGGGTCTTTTGTGTCTCCATAGAAATGTTAAGATTTTGTTGTTTGGGTTCTGGGGAAAATGCCATTGGTAATTTGATAGGGATTGCATTGAATCTGTAGATTGTCTTGGGTAGTATAGTCATTTTGGCAATACTGATTCTTGCAATCCACAAACATGGTATGTGGTTCCATCTGTGTTTTCTTTGATTTATTTCATCAGCATCTTGTAGGTTTTGAAGTACAGGTCTTTTGTCTCCTTAGGTGGCTTATTTCTAGGTATTTTATTCTATTTGATGTGATGGTAAATGGAATTATTTCTTGAATTTCTCTTTCTGATCTTTCATTGTTAGTGTATAGAAATGCAACAGATTACTGACTATTAATTTTGTAACCTGAAACTTTACCAAGTTCATTGATGAATTCTAGTAGTTTTCTGGTAGTATCATTAGGAGTGACAGTTTAACTTCTTTTCCAATTTGAATTCCCTTTACTTCTTTTTCTTTGCTGACTGCTATAGCTAGGACTTCCAAATCTATGTTGAATAAAAGTGGCGAGAGTGGACATACTTGACTTGTTCATCTTAGAGGAAATGCTTTTCACCACTGAACATGATTTTAGCTGTAGGTTTGTCATATATAGGCTTTATTATGTTGAGGTATGTTCCTTTTATGCCTACTTTCTGGAGAGTTTTTTTTATCATAAATGGGTGCTGAATTTTGTCAAAAGCTTTTCCTGCATCTATTGAGATGATCATATAGTTTTTATTCTTCAGTTGGCCGATGTGGTGTATCACATTGATTGATTTGTGGATATTGAAAAATTCTTGCATCTCTGGGGTGAATCCTACTTGATCATGGTGTATGATCTTTTAAATGTATTGTTGGGTTCAGATTGCTAGTATTTTGTTGAGGATTTTTGCATTCATGTTCATCAGTGATACTGCCTTGTAATTTTCTTTTTTTGGTGCTATCTTTGTCTGGTTTGGTATCAGAGTGATGGTGGCCTCATAGAATGTGTTTGGAAGTTTTCTTTCCTCTGCAAGTTTTTGGGAACAGTTTCAGAAGAATAGGTGTTAAGTATTTTTTTTCTCAATATATATATTTTATTGAAGTATAGTTGACTTACAGTGTTTCAGGTGCACAGAAAGGTGATTCACTTAGGTGAAAGTACAATGGTCTAGTACTCTTACCTAAGTGTTTGATAGAATTTTCCTGTGAAGTCATCAGGTCCTAGACTTTTGTTTATTGAGAGTTTTTTAAAATCTCAGTTTCAGTTTCAATGCTTATGATGTGTTTGTTCATATTTTCTATTCATTCCTGGTTCAGTCTTGAGAGACTGTGTACCTTTCTAAGAATTTGTCCATTTCTTCCAGGTTGTCCATTTTATTGGCACAGTTACTCATAGTAGTCTGTTGTGATCCTTTGTATTTCTGTGGAGTTAGTTATAACTTCTCCTTTCTCATTTATAATTTTATTGGTTTGAGTAGTCCTCTCCCTTTTTTTTTCTTGATGAGTCTAACTAAAAGTTTGTCAATTAAAAAAAAAATCTTTTTAAAGAACCAGCTTTAGTTTCATTGATCTTTGCAATTGTTTTCTTTGTCTCTGTTTACTTCTGCTCTGGTCTTTCTGATTTCTTTCCTTCTACTAACTTTAGGTTTTGTTTGTTCTTATTTCTCTAGTGGTTTTAGGCATAAGGTTAGGCTTTTTATTTGAGATTTTTCTTGTTTCTTGAGATAAGACAGTAATCCTATAAACTTCTTGGAACTGCTTTTGCTGCATCCCATAGGTTTTAGACCATTGTACTTTCATTTTCGTTTGTCTCTAGGTAGTTTTTTTTTATTTTCTCTTTGATTTCTTCAGTGATTAGTTGGTTGTTTAGTAGCATATTGCTTTGTCTCCACGAGTTTGTATTTTTTGTAGTTTCTTTCTAATCTCATAACATTGTGATCAGATAAGATGCTTGATATAATTCCAATTTTCTTAAACTTACCAAGGCTCTCCTTGTGGCCCAGCATATGGTCAGTCCTAGAGAATGTTCCATATGCAGTTGAGAAGAATGTGTAGTCTCCTGCTTTTGGATGGAATACTCTATAAATCAGTTAAGACTATCTGATCTAAAGTGTCATTTAAGGCCTGCATTTCCTTATTAATTTTTTTTGTCTAGATGATCTGTCCACTGGTGAAAGAGGGGGTGTTAAAGTATCCCACTCTTATTGTGTTACTCTTGATTTCTCCCTTTATGGCTGTTAGTAGTTGCGGGTGTTGGGTACATATATATGTGCATATATATTTATAATTGTTATATCTTCTTGGACTGAACCTTGATCATTATGTAGCATCCTTCTTTGTCTCTTATAACAGTCTTTGTTTTAAAGTCTATTTTGTCTGATATGAGTATGGCTACTTTCTTTTGATTTCAATTTGTGCAGAATACCTTTTCCTGTCCCTTTACTTTCAGTCTGTAAGTGTCTGTAGGTCTGAAGTGGGTCTCTTGTAGACAGCATATATATGGCTCTTGTTTTTGTATCCACCCAAGCAGTCTATGTCTTTTGAAGTGAAGTGAAGTCACTCAGTCGTGTCCAACTCTTTGCGACCCCGTGGACTATAGCCCACTCAGGCTCCTCTGTCCATTGGATTCTCCAGGCAAGAATACTGGAGTGGGTTGCCATTTCCTTCTCCAGGAGATCTTCCAAACCGAGGGATTGAACCTGGGTCTCCTGCATTGCAGGCAGACGCTTTATCCTCTGAGCTACATTTAAGATATTTATCAATATGTATGATCTTATTATTTCTTAATTGTCTTGGGTTTAGTTTTGGAGGTTTTTTCCTTCTCTTGTATTTCTTGCCTAGAGAATTTCCTTTAGCATTTTTTGTAAAGCTGGTTTGGTGGTGCTGAATTCTCTTAACTTTTGCTTGTTTGTAAAGCTTTTGATATCTCCATTAAATCTGAACAAGAAGAGTCTTACTGGGTAGAGTATTCTTGGTTGTAGGTTCTTCCTTTTCATCACTTTAAATATATGGTGCCAATCCCTTCTTGAAGTGTTTCTGTTGAGAAGTCACCTGATATCCTTATGGGAGTTTCCTTGGATGTTATTTATCATTTTTCCTTTTTTGCTTTTAATATTTTATCTTGTATTTAATTTTTGTCAGTTTGATTACTGTGTGTCTCAGTGTGTTCCTCCTTGGGTTTATCTTGCCTGAGACTTGGTTTACTATTTCCTTTCCCATATTAGGGAAGTTTACAGCTATTATCTCATCAAATATTTTCTTGGGTCCTTTCTTCTCCTTCTGGGACCCCTATAATGTGACTGTTGGTGCATTTAATGTTGTCCCAGAGGTCTCTTAGGTTGTCTTCATTTTTTTCCCATTCTTTTTTCTATATTCTGTTTTGTGGCAATGATTTCCATCATTTTGTCTTCCTGGTCACTTACCCATTCCTCTGCCTCAGTTATTCTGGTATTGATTCCTTCTAGTGTTTTGTTAATCTCTTTTTGTTCTTTAGTTCTTCTAGGTCTTTGGTAAACATTTCTTGCATCTTCTCCATTCTTTTTCCAAAATTATGGATCACCTTCACTATCATTATCTTGAGTCTTTTTTCTGGGAGGTCGTCTATCTCCACTTCATTTAGTTGTTTTTCTGGGGTTTTATCTTTTGCCTTCATCTGAGACATGATCCTTTGCATTTTCATATTAATTAACTTTCTGTGATTGTGATTTTTGTTCTGAAGGTTGCAGGACTATAGTTGTGCTTGCTTCTTCTGTCTGCCCTCTGGTGGATGAGGCTAAGAGGCTGTGTAAGCTTCCTGATGGGAGGGGCTGGTGATGGGAAACACTGGGTCTTGCTCTGGTGGGCAGGGCTGTGCTCAGTAAAACTTTAATCCAGTTGTGTGCTAATGGGTGGAGCTGTGCTTCCTTCCTGTTGGCTGTTGACCCAGCCTTGGAATCTACAGGCTCTGTGGTAGGGCTAATGGTGAACTTCAAGAGGGCACACACCAAAGGGCAACTCCCAGGACTGCTGCTGACAGTGCCCCCAACCCCTGCGATGAGCCACTTCAAACACACACCTCTACAGGAGACCCTCCCACACTAGCAGGTCTGGTTCAGTCTCCTGTGGGGTCACTCCACCTTTCCCCTGTGTCCTGGTGCACACAAGATTTTGTTTGTGCCCTTTAAGAGTGGAGTCTGTTTTCCCCAGTCCTGTGGAAGTCCTGCAGTAAAATCTCATTGATTTTCAAAGTCAGATTCCCTGGGAATTTCTAGTCTGTTTGCTGGATTCCCCAGGCTAGGAAGCCTGATGTGAGTTTCAGAACCTTCACAAAAGTAGTTGAGCCACTTCAAACACACACCTCTACAGGAGACCCTCCCACACTAGCAGGTCTGGTTCAGTCTCCTGTGGGGTCACTCCACCTTTCCCCTGTGTCCTGGTGCACACAAGATTTTGTTTGTGCCCTTTAAGAGTGGAGTCTGTTTTCCCCAGTCCTGTGGAAGTCCTGCAGTAAAATCTCATTGATTTTCAAAGTCAGATTCCCTGGGAATTTCTAGTCTGTTTGCTGGATTCCCCAGGCTAGGAAGCCTGATGTGAGTTTCAGAACCTTCACAAAAGTAGGATAACTTCTCTGGTATCATTGTTCTCCAGTTTTTGGGTCATCCACCTGGTGGGTATGGGATTTGATTTTATTATGATTGTGCCCCTTCTACCATCTCACTGTGGCTTCTCCTTTATTGTTAGACATGGGATATCTTTTTTCCTTAGGAAACAGAATTCTTTTGTTCTTGTTACTTATTATAATTCATCCTGTATTTTGGAAGAGAGAGGACACTTTTTCTCATTCTTCCTCCTTGAGTACCAATTTGATCATCTGTACAACCTTACTCAGCAAATCAGGACAGGATGCAGATCTGATTTTGGTGGTTTCCAGTGTCCTCCTGTTAATGGTTATGCAACAGCTACTTGTGATTTCAGTGCTTTCACAGGAGGAGATGAGCACATGTTCTTCTACTCTGCCATCTTGAACCAATCCTCTATAATTCATCTTTAAAAGTGGTTTTAAAAATATATTTATAAGGTCAACCAAACATCATCACAATCCAAGTTTAGAACAATTTTGTCCTCCCCCAAAGAAACTTCATGCCTGTTAGAAGTCAGTCTCTGTTTCCACCCCCCCACCTCACCATCTGCATTGCACCAAGGTAACTAATCAACTATTTCTATGGATTTGCCTATTCTGGACATTTTATGTGAATAGAATGATACAATATGTGCCTTTTGTGACTGAATTCTCTCATGTGCATAATGTTTTCAATGTTTATTCATTTTTAGCAGAGACCAGTTTTTCATCCCCCCCTGCCCCACCTTTTTTTCACCTTGCCATGCAGCTTGCAGGATCTTAGTTCCCTGACCAGTGATTGAACCTGGGCTATTGCAGTGAAAGTGCTGAGTCCTAATCACTGGACTGCCAGTCCAGGGAATTCTCAGTAGTTCATTACTTTTTAAGGTTGAATAATATTCCCTTGTATGGATAGATTACATTTTGTTTATCTATTCATCTGTTGATGGACACTGGGCTTGCATCTACTCTTTGGCTATTATTGATAGTGCTGCTATGAACATTCACATACAAGACATGGGCATATATTTTCATTTCCTTGTAAAAGGAATGGAGTCTCTGGGTATTATGAAACACTTTTTAAACAGCAGATCTTCTTTTCAAGACACATTTTATGGGAAACCCCAAAATGGAAGATAAATAAAAATTCAGTACCAAGTGAGGTTATTTGGAATTCCAGAACCCTGCCTGTACTGACACTTGACAGCCCAGTGGCCTAGAGATGTCTACACAGAGCATGAATGGCAAGAGACGATGTTGGGGGGCAGAGTTACCAGGAATATAGCTTCCATATCTGTGCCTTAAAGGTTTCCAAGACCTTTCAACAAATTTTTTTTAAAAAAAGTGAGTGATTATCAACTAAGTTCAGACTTTGAAGCAAGAAGGAAAAAAGGCAAAGACAGTTTGGCAATTGTTTTCTGCTTATTATGTCCAGGGTACCTCCATGTTTAATCACCCAAGATGAAACCCTATCCTTCATCTTCTACATGCCCTACATCTTGGCTTGAAATGCCTTTCTAGTTTGTTCTTTCCTCTTCAGGTCCAGTTCTACTGTCTGGATCTCTACTTTTGTCTCCTCACTCCATGATATTCACAGGTTACCTATTTGGCTCCTTTGCAGCCTTCTTTCAGTTTCTCCTTCTCTGGCCTATTTGCCCACCTCCGCCAGGCTAAGCTTTGGAATTGCTTTGATTTGGTCTTCACTTTCTGCCAACTACATGAATTCAAATTAATTCATTCATCAGATTTTTAAAAAATGTTATTTGACTGTGGTAGGTCTTAGTTGTGGCATGTGGGACTTGTTCCCTGACCAGGGATCAAATCCAAGCCCTCTGTACTGGGAGATGGAGTCTTAGCCACCGAACCAACAGGGTAGTCCCTCATCAGATATTTATAATGTTCAGAATGTACTGTGCTAGGAGTGCTGGAAGAGTTCTCTAATACACATTAGAGTCCCTATCTTTCATTAGGATAGATAAGACAGTTATAAAACACCCATCTGAGAAGGTGGTATGTGGTAAAAACCATTGGAATGGTAGAAGCACAAAACTAGCTAGTGATCTTTTCTGGAGGGTGAAATTGGGGGTGAAATAGTAAATGAGTCAGTGCTACAGAATTGATAGAAATACTTTATATAGAGATGGTGCCAATGATATATCTAGTAGAGAGGATGGCATGAGCAAGGGCATGGAAATAGGAAAGTACAGATTCTATCCTGGGAATCATGAGTCAAATAATTGAAGCAGATGAGCAATGCAGGATCAAGTAGTACAGTTACAAAGACCAAAGAGAATGGAAGGCTTTGAGAGCCAGGCAGAGGGGTTTGAATTTCATGTTGTGCACACTGAAGAACAAGTGACCTGGGGTTTCTCAGTTATTGGAGCCCCACCCCCTGCCTATTAGGAGATGCTGTGGTAGAGTGAAAAGATTTTGTTGAGAAGTTTGGAGGAACCCATGAACTCCCATCATGTTTTCTTCCAGTTGCTTTATCTCTCTATTCTTGGTTTTCCTTGTGAGACCATTTTCCTTGGACAAATGATCTTCCTATCATCTCTATTTCTGACTGCAAGCATGGGTCGAGAAGCCCTGATGTTATTTGAAGAGTTAAAGAAGCGAGGACATTTCCATGGAGAAATGAGTCCTTTGGAAACACTAGAAAATAAGAAAATATTTCTCTATAATCTATCCAGATTCCTTGTTGCACATCTTTTTCCTTTTAGTGGCTCCTTCCCATCTTGAATCTAGAAGGTTATAAATTCTTCAGGGGTGAAGCGCGTGTGCTTTGTTTAATCTTTTTACCTCTGGGGCGTAGCACAGTGCCTGGTCCTTAGCCTCTCATGCTGTATGAATAATTTCTTCCAACCTCCATCAAAACCTGCTCTCAAGAAGGAAATATGTAAACAAATTTATACTAAGGTATAAATGGCTAATAACCATTTAAATGATGGTCCAATACAAATGGGAATTTTTCTTACAAGGAATGAAATAGCTCTTTGCTAAAAACAAAATCCAGTTCTAATAGTGGCATACATAAACTGAAGGAGGTTTCAGGATGGTAGCAGTGCCATTTCCAGCTGGATTTCTAGTCACTGTTAGTCTTTTCTCCTAAAAAGACCCCTCAGTTCCCATCTCAAGGTTAAATCTTGCCTCATTCTCTGTAACAAACACTGTCTGTTTGCAATGAAAACTTCTGGAGCCCTGCTTTAACATTCTGGGCTTAGTATTGAACTCTGCTCGCTTCTAAATTGGTTCTGGGTCTCTCTAGTCCATTTCACAAAACTAAAATTGTGTCTTGTTTCATCAGCCTGGATACCTGCCATGGTGATATGCCTTCTCCTCTGGATGTTCTCAGATTAGAACTCTGTGTTTGTCTCTTTCTAGTATATCCTAACATCTTTCCCTAATCTGATTACCCACAGGGCCAAGTTTTGGCTTCCATAACTAGTCCAGTATCCATGGTCTTGCTCCTCTTTTGCGCTTGCTTCATCCAAGCACTATGTCTCAGAGGAAGGTGGATGCTGGCCTGCTTAGGACATAGGAAGCCCCAGCCCTATGACCAGGAGGAGCAGATGGTTTCAGCTCCAACCAAACAGCAAGGATGATGAGTTTCCTGCAGGATAAGGGAGTTCTCTTACCAGAGCAGGGAAAAGAGGGTTGGAGCTACAACAATCAGTCAGATGTCCATTATAGAGATTAGGTGAATAAAGGGGCTATATTAAGAGATTAAGAAGAGGTGGCAAGAATATAAGAAGAACTATACAAAAAAGTCTTAATGACTCAGATAATCATGATGGTGTAGTCATTCACCTAGAGCCAGACATCCTGGAGTGTGAAGTCAAGTGGGTCTTAGGAAGTATTACTACAAACACAGCTAGTGGACGTGATGGAATTCCAGCTGAGCTATTTCAAATCCTAATAGATGATACTATGAAAGTGCTGCACTCAGTATGCTAGCAAGTTTGGAAAAGTCAGTGGTGGCCACAGGAGTGGATCACGTTCCAATCCCAAAGAAAGGCAGTGATAAAGAATGTTCAAACTACTGCACGATTGCTCTCATTTCACATGCTAGCAAGGTAGCGCTCAAAATCCTTCAAGCTAGGCTTCAACAGTATGTGAACCGAGAAATTCCAGATGTATAAACTGGATTTAGAAAAGGCAGAGGAACCAGAGATCAAATTGCCAACATCTGCTGGATCATAGAGAAAACAAGAAAATTCCAGAAAGACATCTACTTCTTTATTGATTACACCAAAGCCTTTGACTGTGTGGATCACAACAAACTGTGGAAAATTCTTAAAGAGATGGGAATACCAGACCACCTTATCTGCCTCCTGACAAACCTGTATTCAGGTCAAGAAGCAACAGTTAGAACTGGATGTGGAACAACAGACTGGTTCCAAATTGGGAAAGGAGTACGACAAGGCTGCATATTGTCACCCTGCTTATTTAACTTCTATGCAGAATACATTATGTGAAATGCCAGGCTGAATGAAGCTGGACTGAAGATTTCTGGGAAAAATAGCAACAACTTGGATATGCAGATGATACCACTCTAATGAAGGAAAGCAAAGAGGAACTAATGAGCCTCTTGATGAAGGTGAAAGAGGAGAGTGAAAAAGCTGGCTTAAAACGCAACATTCAAAAAACTATGGTCATGGCCTATAGTCCCATCACTTCATGGCAAACGGATGGGGGAAAAAATGGAAACAGTGGAAGGCTTTATTTTCTTGGGCTCCAAAATCAATGGTAACAGTGACTGTAGCCATGAAATTAAAAGATGCTTGCTCCTTGGAAGAAAAGCTATGACAAAACTAGACAGCTTATTGAAAAGCAGAGATATTACTTTACCAACAAAAGTCCATATAGTCAGAGCTATGATTTTTCCAGTAGTCATGTACGGATGTGAGAGTTGGACCATAAAGAAGGCTGAGCCCTGAAGAACTGGTGCTTTTGAGCTGTGGTGTTGGAGAAGACTCTTGAGAGTCCTTTGGACAGCAATAAGATCAAACCAGTCAATCCTAAAGGAAATTAACCCTGAATATTCACTGGAAAGACTGATGCTGAAGCTGAAGCTCCAATACTTTGGCCACCTCATGGGAAAAGCCGACTCAATGGAAAAGACCCTGACACTGGGAAAGATGGAAGGCAATAGGAGAAGGGAGTGACAGAGGATGAGATGGTTGGATGGCATCACTGACTCAATGGACATAAGTTGGAGCAAACTCTGGGAGATAGTGAAGGAAAGGGAAGCCTGGTGTGCTGCAGTCCATGGGATTGCAAATAATTGGACAGGACTAAACAACAAAAGTGACTAAACAACAACAAGAGGTGCACGAGTTTACCTCTGGTCTCTCAGAACCTATGTTTTTTCTCTTTTAAATTTTTTTAAAAGCATTTTAATTGGAGGATAATTGCCTGACAGTGTTGTGTTGGTTTCTGCTCCACAGCAATGTGAATCAGCTGTAAGTATGCACATATCCCCTCTTTCTTGAACCTCTTTCCCACCCTTATAGGTCATCACAAAGCATCAGGCTGAGCACCCTGTGTTATATAGCAGCTTCCCACTAGCTAGCTATTTTACACATGGTGGTGTATGTATGTCAATGCTACTTTCTCAGTTCATCCCACTCTCTCCTTCCCCCATGGTGTCCATAAGTCCGTTCTCTATGTCTGCATCTCTATTCCTATCCTGCAAATAGGTTCCTCAGTACCATTTTTCTAGACTCTGGATCTTCTTGCTTTCACAGGTGCTTCTCTGCTTTTTCATGCACTAGTTCCATCCATGGCCAGGCTCCATAACACAGAGCAATTTGCGTGTAAGAAATACCACTCACCAGAAAGTTTTTCCTGGTCACAAAGCACATATTTCCTTTCCTCAGCCTGTCACCCTCGATCTTCCCAGACAAGCTCTTGTTCCCTCCTCAAACGCTGTGTGGCCTGGTTTTAGATACCAGCAGCTGAGACTGTGTCAGCAGTTAGACTGACTGACATTTCCCCATCTGACATTCAGTTGTAACAGTGATCTCTGTTTCCAAATTAATGGCCTGCTATTGTCAGAACCAGAATTCCTCTGAACAGTGGGGTTTCTTCTCCCTTGATGTTGGGCCATTCACATGAGCCGCTCAAGAAAAATGGGATGATGTTGCCTATGTGTTTCTGTCTGTTTGGCAAGGGGACAGCTTTTCAGTGACTCCTAAAGCCTGGTGTTTTTGGAGCAAAAATCTAGACTGATAAGAGGAGCCTGTTGAGTGCTGAAGAATTTGGAGATCCTGTCTCTACTTCAGCTGCTTTTCTGTCAGAAGTTCAGACCCCACGGGAATATTACTCAGCCATAAAAAAGAATAAATAATGCCATTTGCAGTGACATGGATGCAACAAGCATTTATCATACTTACTGAAGTAAGTCAGAAAGAGAAAGACAAATACCATATGATATCACTTATACATGCAAACTAAAATATGACACAAATGAACTTATCTATGAGACAGAAACAGACTCCTGAACTTAGAGAACATACTTGTGGTTGCCAAAGAGGAGAGTGATAGGGGAGGGAAGGATTGGGAGTTTGGGATTAGCAGATGCAAGTTATCGTACATGGAATGGATAAACAACAAGGTTCTATTGTATAGCACAGAGAATGATATTCAATATCCTGTGATAACCCATAATGAAAAAGAACATGAAAAACAATATATATATATAAACTGAATTGCTTTGTTGTACAGCAGAAATTCACACAACATAGTAAATCAATTATACTTCAATAAAAATTGAAAAAGAAGCTCAGACCCTAAACTTGTCAAAAATCCCAAGCTGCTCTAATCATCCAAGTTGTAATTATGATACTTTTATTTTTTGTTTTTTGTGAATTCATTGTACAGATTACACACTGATAAATATTTGCAAAACAAGGACTTGCAAATAGTATTTTATCCTCTTAATTCTAGTTTATTATAATTTTACAACCATACTTTTATTTTTAGGCTCCATGGGATAGTATAACAAAATTAAATTCTGGCAATAAAAATGATCTGTGTTTCCAGCCTCCATATGCCAGCTATCATATCTTCCTCCAACTATGAATAAGGAATATTATATTATGCATGAAACATTTTATATAATGTTTTGGTATAGTTACAATTCAGGTATTAGGAAATCAACCCTGAATAGTCATTGGAAGGACTGATGCTGAAGCTGAAGCTCCTAGACTTTGTTCACCTGATGTGAGGAGCCAACTCATTGGAAAAGGCCCTGATGCTGGGAAAGATTGAGGGCAAAAGAAGAGGGCAGCAGAGAATGAGATGGTTGGATGGCATCACCAACTCAATGGACATGAACTTGAGCAAACTCTGGGAGATAGTAAAGGACAGGAAAGCCTGATGTACTGCAGTCCATGGGATCTCAGAGTCGAATGTGACTTTGCAACTAAACAACAACAGTTACAATTCAAGTATTAGTAACTATGCAAAGTACTTGCTAAAATTGTGAGTCTGCTAGAAACTGAATCTGGGAAAGGTTAGGACAGGGGGACACACATAGTGAGAAAATACCCTTTTGGCATCACTACAATTATGATACTTTAAAATTCTTCTCTGCTGTGCTGTGCTATGCTAAGTTGCTTCAGTTGTGTCTGACTCTTTGTGACCCCATGGACTGTAGCCCACCAGGCTCCTCTGTCCATGGAATTCTCCAAGGAAGAATACTAGAATGGGTTGCCATTCCCTTCTCCAGAGGATCTTTCCAATCCAGGGATTGAACCTGAGTCTCTTACATTTCCTGCACTGGCAGGCAGGTTCTTTACCAATAGCACCTTCTGGGGAGCCCCAAATTCTTCTTTAGTCATTTATTTCAAGCTACCACAGCACAATGGCATGACTCCTATTCTTCACAGGAGAAATCTAGGCACACAGCAAGCATAAGTTGAACCTGAGTCTCTTACATTTCCTGCACTGGCAGGCAGGTTCTTTACCAATAGCACCTTCTGGGGAGCCCCAAATTCTTCTTTAGTCATTTATTTCAAGCTACCACAGCACAATGGCATGACTCCTATTCTTCACAGGAGAAATCTAGGCACACAGCAAGCATAAGGCAGATGTGAGAGCAAAGCAAACTTTGAGTTGCAGGCTAATTTAAAAAACTTTTTATTTTGTACTGGGATATAGCCTAATTAAGAATGTTGTGAGAGGTTCAAGTGAACACCAAAGGGACACAGCCATATATATACATGTATCCATTCTTCCCCAACTCCCCTCCTATCCAGGTGCAGGCTAACTTCTGTCTTGCTTCTTTTGTGCGTAGATGAGGCCAATGGGCTTTGGCAGAGATACTGAGAGAGGGCTGGCTAATGTTGGACAAACATTGTGGTGGTTGGCACATGCAACCCTCCTTGTGAAGTCCTTCCCCATTCTCTTGGGGGTCCCTCCTTCTGTCTCCTGAAGTACCCCGATGCAATCCAACATGCCCTTGGGGCAGGAAATGACCTAACAAGCTGAGCTGGATAAAGCTATCAGTTCAGTTCAGTTGCTCAGTCGTGTCCGACTCTCTGCAGTCCCATGAATTGCACCATGCCAGGCCTCCTCATGCGAAGAGTTGACTTATTGGAAAAGACTCTGATGCTGGGAGGGATTGGGGG
>SJYC01131017.1:0-28947 GCA_006408675.1 Madoqua kirkii | reverse complement strand
CCGGGTGTTGGTGATGGAAGGGAGGCCTGGCGTGCTGTGATTCATGGGGTCACAAAGTGCTGGACACTACTGGGCGACTGAATTGAACTGAGAAAGATGGTGAGTAGAGTCAAGTCAGGACAGAAAGATCTCAATGTCCCCCCATCCCTGCCACATGCCGTCCACCACCAACACCCACCTAGGAATTAGTTCAGAAAGTCTCTCAAAAATTGAAGCTATTTCTCCCAATATGGTTTAAACAGAAAATCTAAAAGGATCTTTATGGTTGAATCAACTTTACCATAGTACATTTTGCATAGAAGTTGAAAAAAATTACAGAAAGTTGGGTTCTCTAAAGATATATTATTAACACTTTACAATTTTTTAACATTTAAAATGATACAAATTTAAACAATGGAAAACTCTGTCTTATACATTAGTAATCCTGGAACATTTCCCAAGCTAGTCTATAAATAGTGGACCAGTCAAGTGCATTTTCTTCAATATCATAAATATCTTCCAGTGAATGAAAACTCACAAAAAAACAAGATCAATATTATATCTTATCTCCCCGACAATATGGATATAGGTCATGTTTATACTAATCTATCTTCATAAAATTATACTCACAAGATTAAAAAAACAAATCATTAACCACCAAATATAATCTTAATGTACACTTGGTGGTAGGGGTTGCTTCAGTGAATATTCATTTTAGAGAAATACTATGGAGCAAGAAGCAAACTCAGGCTGTACTTAAAGTGAAAGAGCAAAGAAGAAATACACTTCAGATTAAGAAACCAACAGATTGACGGCCAATAAGCTATGTGTCACGCTACAACGTCAGATAACAAAACACCAAGGGTGAATGAGTAGCATTTTCTTGATATCTTAAATGCTGGAGCACTTCCAAGAATGCGATTCTGAATTGTGCTCCTGATGGAGTCCAGTCCCTAGAAAGCAGGATTCTGAGTTAGGATTAAATATGGTATTGGTATTTGCCAGCATAAAAGGTATACAAACTGTAAAGGGTAAGATTTGGATTGTGGTGCAAGTGGTTGGTCTTTGTTGAGACTGACATTCTAGCTTTGAGGAAATAATCTCATATTCCTGAGTTGGATGACATCACATAACTAATCTGTTTTTTTTCCTTTTCCTTCAGGTTGCCCATATCTGCTTCATGATGAATAAGAGTTGTAAGGGGAAGTGTTTTTCATAAAATGCTGTTTTCTGAGACACTATATTTATTTATGAATCAGGGATAGTTATGAAAATAATATGAATATCAAGGCCCTCTGTAGTATAATCATAAAATCAAGGTATGAAATATTACAATGGAAAAAAAGGGCAACAGATGCAGTAGACAACAGAAGTTGCAACTGGAGAATCTGAACATATTAGACAATAGTGTTTACTATTTTATTTCTTAATCAAGAAAATTGTGTTATATTATGCAAGAGAATGTCCTTGAAAAGGACAGAGATCGGTCTCTTGATGACTGTGATAGACCCAGAATCTGCAACGATGCCTAAGAAGCTCTCAGAGATATTTGTTGGCTGTGTGAAGGCAGAAGTGAATCTCCTCATATGAAATATCTGTCCCTATAAATTAGAAAGTAAATCCATATAAACAGGCTATGTATAATGCTATTATTATGTGTTAAGGGATTATATTCTTATAATAATTAACTGGCTCCGGAATATCTAAACATCACACTGTACACTGTGGAAAGTATATAAAAAGTTATAATTTAAGGAAAATGGAGCAAATAATACTAATCAAAACTATGCATCTCAATATGAAACACTTCAGATCATTTTTGAGGTTGGGAAAATAATGGAATATAGCAAAATTAAAAAATAATAAACTGAACTTATAAGGTACCCTCTTTCTATCATCATAAACATTTTTAAAGTAACCTGCTGTGTAGTGTATCTAGCAGGTGCCAACACCTCTCACAGGACGTTAACACAGATGTCAGGTGCTTCCCACATTTTGTGGGACTTTCTTATTTCTCAGAAAGGAAGGCTGGTGAGGGCTGGAAGGAGACAGGGAAATGTAATCAACAGATGGGGAAGAGCTTTCACTAGAGCAGGGCCAGCAGTAAAGGAAGCAAAGGGGGAGCCCGTTCACCTAACACAAGGTCTCAGGAAATGGACCCATGGGCTGTCCCACAGCCAGGACTGAACCACGTGGTTCCTGAGGCTGCTGACGCCCAGGTTTCTGCATCTTGGTTTCCTGTGTGATGAGACACACTTGTGCCCTAACAGAGATACTATCAACGCTGGATTTGTGTAACACAAAATTTTTTAAAGAAATAAGCCATATTTCTCTAAAATGAAGAAATCAACCAAACATTTAGCACCTATTTCTCAAGTGCTGACTTCCCTGGTGGCTCAGACGATTAAGTGTTTGTCTACATGCAGGAGACCCGGGTTCAATCCCTGGCTTGGGAAGATCCCCTGGAGAAGGAAATGGCAATCCACTCCAGTACTCTTGGCTGGAAAATCCCATGGACAGAGGAGCCTGGTAGGCTACAGTCCATGGGGTCGCAAAGAGTTGGACACAACTGATCGACTTCACTTTCACTTTATCGAGTGCTACTTTCTTAAAATCAAAAGACTGAGCTAGATCCCATGGGAGACTAGAAGTCTGTCTATGGTTTAGAAATCTAAAGTTTCTACCATCAGTAGAAACAATTTGCAAAACTAGAACTAATATGCAAAATAATTAGTATTGAAATATACAAACAAATAGTAACTTAATAGTCAATTTTTTTTTCATGCAAGGGCAGGGAAATTCAGTGAAATAGGGCAAGGGGAAACATGACATAAATAACAGGAGCTCCTCTAGAAATTAACGTATCCATGTAAAATCTGAGCCCAAACACCAGGGTTCTGTTACCTGCATTCATGCTGCAGCATTAAAATGATATAATCATCACTAAGTAATCATCATCACATTCCAACTAAATAATTTACTTTTATAAACACTTTCTTATAAAACTTCATGGCATTTTATTGGAATGACCTTGTTTATCTTTCAGTTAATAATGAAAAACTAGTTTCTTCACTTAGATATCCCCTAAGGCCAGAGGAATAAAATGAACATTGGAGGGTAGTTAGGGTAATTAATTTACCAGGTCCCTCATAGAATTTGATCCCACAGTTTTAATGTCAGTTTAATACTCTGTTAAGGACAAAATAATGAATCTAATTGCTTCAGGTTCTATAGAAAAAGCTAAAATGAAAACAAAGGGAATTATATTGTTGGTTTTCATGATCAATACACATATTTTAGGTGTACCCACCTCATCACTGTTCTCCTAGAAAGTAAACGGTGAAAATGACAAGCTTCCCTTAATTCCCTGCAATGCTATGAATGTACACACACAGATACTGATGCTAACAAGTTAATAACATTACATAAATTACCTCTTCTAAGACATTCCACAGTTCCTCCTCCAAATACTTATTAAAGGGATCCAGATTTTTCTTCATTGTTCCAGTGAATAAAACAGGTTCCTAAATACCATGAAATAGTGAATGTTAGTACCTTAATCTCTTTTCATTTTAAACCAATGCTTATAGAAAATGAAAATACCAAATATCAAAATTTACTGCAATTATCAATATTGAAGTTTCAAATGTATATTTACAAAACAGTATCTTTAAAATAATTTTCCATTGTACAAAGTGTGCTACAAAAAATCCTCTGCACTATTAAACACTAAAAGAAGAAAGTGTTTAAGAAGTATTTTCATCTTAAGAAAAAAAAAAAACTGAAGAAAGGAAAATTTGATCTTTTTAAAAGTTGCCATTCTGGTAATAAATATCTGCTTAAACACACACACAAACTGACATTATAATGAGAAAGTTTACATCAAGACCTACATAAATTAAGTGTCAATCCTGATGTGATTGGGAAACATCAACTGCATGATTAGTTGAGGTTTGTGCTTCAAATCAAAACCATTCAATATTTAACTAGGCTATTTTCTCCATTGGTCAGACTGTCTTCTAGGATCTGGAATCTCTCCCCAGGTATGAATGGAACATCCCCTCATGTTCAAAGAGAACGTCAGCTCCTGGGGCCTGAGGCACCTCTGTCCATGGAGAGATCACCTCTGATTCTGCACCAGCTGGTCCCCACGTTCTCTCACCTGTGCATCACGAAGACCTGCCTCACAGAATCTCCTTACTAACTTCAAGGCCAGAAGGACCTGAAACCACTGTGATGTCAGCCATAATTAAACTGTTTAAATAGCTCTTCCTATTAATCATCAGGAGGAGCCACAAGTAAATTACACTGGAAACACACCTCCTGAGTTTCCAGAGAGAATCTTGAACATAAGCTCACGTAGACAATTTACATTTTCTTCTGGAAGGCTCTAGTAAGCGAGGTCATAAGAATATGGGCAACAGAGAAGAGCCCAACAGGCTCCTTTCAGTGAAGAGGGCAGGACAAGGGGAGGCACATGTGTGGGAACAAGAGGAGACCCGACTCTTCCACAAGGGCCTGGACCTGCTCGGAATCACCAGCCTCAAATCCCGCCTGGCCTTGGGGCTGGACTTTCCTCCTAACTTCATAAACGCCTGAGAAGAAAGATGGAGAAGACAAATATTTCTTTTCTTTATTCATGATGAAGAATGACACTCAGAGAACCTCCCATACCTTCTTTCCCTCTTGTCTCAGTGTTAAGTCTAGTGATCAAGAAATGAATGCAGAAGGCACAGGACAGTGTGCCACCAATAGAGATACATCCCTAAGGAAAGTCCAAGATTAAAAATATACTATGTAGGGAGCTTCATTTGCACAAAGTTGATTAAGTGACTGATAAGCCTACAAAGCATTGAAAATCACTGGACATACAACATTTCAAGATGATTATTGAATTGAACTGAAAAATCCAGAGACTCAAATTTAAAGTTTCACTTAAAACTCTTGAATTTAGGAACAAAGATTAACAATCATCTAAGCAATAGTAAGAGTTCCTTGTCAGGAGAATAACCATCATTGTACCACAGATTTTTATAAAGACTTTTTACTCTTTGTAATTTTCAACCCTAAGTTTCCCCTATGCAGGCTATTTCTCATCTTTTAGTATCTATAAAGTTTACACAAACAACCGGCGAGGTGAGGGGAGGCTGGTCCCCAATATTCCTTACCCTTCTCCAATCTTCCCTCCATTATCCAGGTCCTTTCAAGTAAGCAGGTACTCCCTGAATGTAATCTCAACTGGCATTCTTCCTGGGGAATATACTGAACTACTTCAGATCTTGAGCACAAAGGACACATACACATCAACTCCCTGTTGCGTTTAAGGAAATTATTTAGGAACCCTTTCATTTTTGCTTTTCCCTGAAACTTGGAACACAAATTGAGGAGTGCTTCTTAAGAACACAGTATTCCTCTTTTAAAGTTCCCCACAGGACTGATGGTCTATGTCCCGACTCCCCTGTCTCTGGTTCCTACTCAGGTCCTTGCTGCTACCACACTTCCCCTAGTTCTGACCTATTCACAGCAGGACCAACAGTGATGGGGATAAGCCTGGGGGAGAGAGACAGAGATGACCCCAGAAGCTTGCTGCTGTTCCCAGGATCACAGGTAACAGGGCTTCGGGGAACATGATGTGGGCCTGGCTCACCTGAGTGGGGCAACTCAAAGAAACAGCACTGGGCTCCCCCTTCTGCAGAGTCTGCTCTCAGCTTCCCAGGTAACTTAAATCAGGGTGTTGACACACAAGCATCACTGCTCACTACTCATTTGAGGGGAAGAGAGATGTACATTTTCTGCACTTAGACAAGTTAATTTCGAGTGACCAAACCAACAGATTTTTCTCCATCTCTGAGCCAACAAAACACTGTAAAGACAAATGGCTCTTGGCTGGGGAGGGGTAAGATTTTGAATATCTTCTCCTGACACTTATTAGCCCATAAAACATAAATGAAAAAAACATTTCAAAACTGATATTCTCCAAATGAGACTCAAAACAGGAGGAGTCATATCTTCTGACTTTACTAAACTTTTGTTATGTTTTGGGGAAAATATCTCATGAGAACATCATTCAGTTTAATATTTATTGAAAATAAAAAGTAAATTTGGAGTCAGACAGTTCTAAGTTCTGATTCAACTTCTCATTAATTATTAGACTCAGGGTAAATTATTTATCTTTCCAAGACAGTACCATTACTGGAAACTAGCATTAGCTTTGCAAGGTTGCTGTGACAATCTGAAACAACAATGAGGTTCCTGATGTGATGTTAACATGGACCAGGAGCCAGCCCAACAGGGGGACAGGCAGAGACAGTGTCTGTCAAACCTCAGATGTAGTCAGTGGGTTATGAAATTAATTTTGTGCATAGTGATCATCATTTTGTCTTTTATATGAAGTAGAACAGAACTGGCATCACAGAAAATATCAGAGCACAGAGCAATAGGAATGTTGTTTTGTGACATTTTCATTTCTCTGTGTATGTGTGTGTGTGCATGCATGCACATGAACTCATGATATGAAGCAGTTCTATCAAGGACCACAGTCTACAGCCACATGAAGTCTTGCAGAAGCAGAGTAATTAACTTCTCATCCTCTGGAGTTGGGAATCTTTTTAAATTTACTTTGAACCCTATTAGTATATTTTGGAAATTAATACATTGTCATTTGCAAATGTTTTCTTCTTTCCATAGGTTGTCTTTTCGTGTTTTTTTTTAATGGCTTCCTTCGCGCTATACTTTTAAGTTTAACCAGGTCACATTTGTTTATCTTTGCTTTTGCTTCCATTACTTTAGGGATCAGTTCCAAAAAAAATAGTGCTGTGATTTATGTCAAAGAATATTCTGCCTATGTGTTCCTCTAAGTTCTTATCGTACTAAGTATCTTGTCTTATAGGTCTTTGCTAATTTATTCATTTTTACTTTATTTTTATATGGTATTGGAGAACATTCTAACTATTTCTTTTATACGCAGTCGTGCAGATTTCCCCACACTATTTATTGAAGAGACTGTCTGTTCTTTATTACATATTGTTACCTCTTTTGTCTTAGATTAACTGACCATAAGTGTGTGGGTTTATTTCTGGGTTTTCTATCCTGTTCCATTAATATATGTGTCTGGTTTCTGTGACAGTAACATACTTTTTCATTATTGTAACTTTGTAATATATTTTGAAATCAGGGACTGTGATTCCTCCAGCTGTGTTCCTCTTTCTCAAGATTGTTTTGGCTATTTGCAGTCTTTTCTGTTTCCATATAAATTTTTTTAATTTTTTTGTTCCAGTTTTATGAAAAATGCCACTAGCAATTTGATAGAGATTGCATTGACTCTATAAATTGTCTTGGGTATTATAGTTATTTTTAACAACATTGTATCTTCCAATTCAAGAATACAGTTTATCTTTTCATCTGTTTGTATCATCTTGAATTATTTTCATCACAGGTTTTGTATACAGGCCTTTTACCTTCTTAGGTAGGTTTATTCTGAGTTTTTTTTCCCCCCTCTGATGTGATGTCAATGGGATTGTTTCCTTAATTTCTCTTTCGGATACTTTGTTTCTAGTCTATATAAATACAGTCAATATCTATATAAACAATGGCTTACACAGCTCAATACCAAAGAAACAAATAACCTAATCAAAAAATGCAAAGAAGACTTAAATAGACATTTCTCCAAAGACATACAGATGGCCAACAGACCCATGAAAAGAACTCAGCATCACTAATTATTCAGTTCAGTCGCTCAGTCACGTCCAACTCTTTGTGACCCCCATGAACTGCAGCATGCCAGGCTTCCTTATCCATCACCAACTCACAGAGCTTGCTCAAACTCATGTCCATTGAATTGGTGATCCCATCCAACCATCTCATCCTCTGACATCTCCTTCTCCTCTTGCCTTCAATTTTTCCTAACATCAGGGTCTTTTCTAAGGAGTCAGTTCTTCGCATCAGGAGGCCAAATATTGGAACTTCAGCTTCAGCATCAGTCCTCCCAATGAATATTTAAGACTGATTTCCTTTAGGATTAACTGGTTTGATCTCCTTGCAGTCCAAGGGACTCTTAAGAGTATTCTTGAACATCATAGTTCAAAAGCATCAGTTCTTCTGTGCTGAGTTTTCTTTATAGTCACTAATTATTAGAGAAATTCAGATCAAAACTACAATGAAGTATCACCTCACACTGGTTAGAATGACCATCATTTAACATCTACAAATAATAAATGCTGGAGAAGGTGTGGAGGAAAGGGGACCCTCCCACACTGTTGGTGGGAATGTAAATTGGTACAGCTGTTATGGAAAACAATATGGAGGTTCCTTAAGGAATTGAAAGAGTTACTGTGTGATCCAGCAATTCCCCTCCTCAGTAAATATCTGGAAAACATAAAAACTCTAATTCAAAAAGATACATGCACCCCAGTTTTCACAACTTTTCTATTTATAATAGCCAAGGTATGTCCATGGACAGATGAATGATAAAGATATGATGCATACACACACACACACACACACACACACACACACACAGGAATATTATTCAGCCCTAAAAAAGAATGAAATAATGCCATTTGTAGCAACATGGATGAACCTAGAGATTATGAGACTAAGTGAAATAAGTCAGCAGAGAAAGACAAAGATCATATGTGATCACTTGTATGTGGAATCTTAAAAATTGATAGAAACGAATTTATTTACAACACAGAAACAGACTCACAAACACAGAAAACAAACTAATGGTTACCAAAGAGGAGAGAAGAGAAGGATAAGTTAAAAATCTGTGCTAAAGAAATACACACTACTATCTTGCTATACAATTGAAACGGTATGAAAAAATAATCAGACACACACAAAATCTGACTCCTGGCTCTGCCCCTTACTTGATAAGTGGGACAAGCCCCCAGGGCCTCAGTTTTTAAATCTGTTAGGTAAGGATAACAACAGAATTGTGAGGATTAAGCAGGAAATGGTAGGATAAGGGGTTAAAACATGTTAATGATTCCACAAATGTTAGGAATTCTTATCAGTACTTGTCATGGACTGTAATAAGCACAAAGGAGCAGAAATGAGAGCTACATTTCTGTATCCTTGTGTAGATCCTCAAGGAGAGGGAAAAAATAGCCAAGAGTGTGGGGAGGGCTGAGAAAGAAGGCCAGAGGTCTTGGTGGAGGACTGGTAAGTAGCAGTGTGTGCAAGGTGGTGGTCAGGAAAGAAGCTTCTGGGAGGGAAACATGAAATCAAAGTACAAGAAAGTGTCATTCTCTCTTCTTGCTTTTGGTGGAAACATTAGGTATATTTCTCTGTTACACCTTCCCACAAATTCCTATTGTGTTTTTTTGTTTTGTGTTGTTTGCTCTACTATTTATATTTATACAGACAATTCAATTTATATTATAAACAATAAATATAAAGAAAATCATCAAGCACCATGAACACATAAGAGAAATAAAGAGTAAAGTCATTCCAGAAAGTATTACTCTTTTTACTTAAGCAGAAATAATATCCAAAGGCCAGTAACTCAATCATTAAGAATAATAACAGTTCCTGATGACTGACCAAGCCCAAGAACCAGACATGGGCACAAACCTTATCTCGCCCAGTTCATGTCAGACTCTTTGTGACCCCATGGATTCATAGCCCACCCGGCTCCTCTGTCCAAGGGATTTTCCAGTCAGAATACTGGAGTGAGTTGCTGTGCCCTCCTCCAGCAGACCTTCCTGACCCAGGGATTGAACCTGCACGTCTTCTGTCTCCTGCATTGGCAGGCAGGTCCTAAACCACTAGCAGCACTTGGGAAGTCCAGATACATCTTCACAACAAATCCGTGTGGCAATGATTCCCAGACCTGATTTAAAGATGAGGACCCTGAAGTCTGGAAGCTGAGTGATGTCGTCAAGGCCCCACAGCCCTTTGAGGCAGAGCAAGAATAAATCTGTGGGTCACACTGATACTCGGTGTACACAAACATTGTATTCCTGGCTGCCTCTGGAATGATTTCCTGGGGACTTCACACATTGCAAGTTCTCTACAGATACTCCCTCTTTTATCAACCAATATTGTAGCTTATAGAGAGGAATCTAAATGTATACAAAGCTTGGCACCATTTTGTAAGGATGCTCTCTGGAGTGTGTACGTTGAACATGCTCAAGGAAGGGTGGATATCAACAGAACAGAACCAAACCACATTGATGAAAAGGTATGTTTAGTCTTTTTTCAGATGTGCTGCCAAACATTATTGGCAGAGCCAAGGATCTTCAAACGTTATTTCTTTACTTATGGAGTTATTTTATGTACACAGACATACATTTTTTCTTTCTAATTAAAAAGCTTTAAGAAGAAGGCAGGGTTTGTTTCGAAAGCTTTGCATCAAAGGAAATGAAAGAATTCTACAGACATGCCCTTTATTTCTACTAACCTCACTTGGACATTTCAGAAGTGAGTACCATCAAAATGTAAAACATGGGAATCTAAACTCCTTTATTTTCTACTGTAACCACAAGTCATGAATTAAATAGCCAGAGGGAATCTTTAAATATAGAGATTAAATGTACTAAAAAGTTCTTCCCATTTTTCCTGAAAGGGATACCTTTAATTTTTTTTTTAATTGTGGTAAAATACATATGAAATTTACTAGCCTGAC
This sequence comes from Madoqua kirkii, assembly GCA_006408675.1. Taxonomy (NCBI): domain Eukaryota; kingdom Metazoa; phylum Chordata; class Mammalia; order Artiodactyla; family Bovidae; genus Madoqua; species Madoqua kirkii. The sequence goes on along the minus strand of SJYC01131017.1, from coordinate 18,341 downwards.
TAGCTGTAAGTGCACAATTCAGAAGTATTAAGTACATTTACAGTGTTGCACAGCGATCACCACCATCCAGCCACAGAACTCCTTTGGTCTTTCAAAACTGAAACTCTGTAGATATTAAATAGCAACTTCCCACTCCCAGCAGCTCCTGGAACCCACCATTCTAATTCCTGTCCCCATGAATTTAGTACTCTAGCTACCTCATATTAGTAGAGTCATACAGTATTTGTCCTTCTCTGATTGGCTTATTTCACTTAATTACCTCAAGGTTCATCTCTGTTGTACCGCAAGTCAGAATTTCCTTCCTTTCTAAGGCTGAATAATACTCCACTGTATACATATATGCACTACATTTTGATTGGACTTTTAGGTGCCTCCAACTTTTTGCTACTGAGAATAACGCTGCTATGAACAGGCAAGTACAGGTATCACTTCAAGATTTTTCTTTCAATTCTTTTGGGTTTACACTCTAAAGTAGAATTGCTAGATCATATAATAATTCTATCTTTAACTTTTTTGAGAATTGACCAACTTGTTTTCCACAGTGGCTTCACTATCTTACATTCCTACCAGCAATGAACAAGGATTCTAATTTCTCTGCATCCTTGTCAATACTGCCAGCACATTTTCTTTCTTTCTCTCTTTCATTTTTCTTTTTTGATAGTAGATGTCTTAAGGGGTATGAGGTAGCATTTCACTGTAGTCTGAAAAGCTGTATCTTGGTTTCAAAAGTACGTAGACATATGCATTACCATATGTAAAATTAGACAGTCAGTGGAAATTTGCTGTATGATACAGAGAGTTCAAATTTGGTGCTCTGTGATAACTTAAAGGAGTGGGATGAGATGGGAAGGAGGTTCAAGAGGGAAGGGACATATATATACCTATGGCTGATCCATGTTGATACATGGCAGAAGCCAAAATGATATTATAAAGCAATTATACTTCAATTAAAAATAAATTAATTAGAAAAAACAAGAGTACTTAAGTAATTCCAGGTATTGTAGAGGCCACCGGTAGATAGCAACAGCTGTACTCAGTCATAAGGCCAAGCCCACCTTCTCCTTCCCTTTGGGTGCCATGCTGAAATGCTTCCTAATAAAAAGGCATATCAGGGCACATTACACCCACATTCCAGGAAGCACATTTGCCTGGCTCTTTGTGTCTCATCTTTTCTCTGTTTCCCATCTCAAGAGGGTGTTTTTCTGAGCTTTGTTTGATAGGCAGATGATTATGGAGTACAAAAATAAAACCTCAAAAAAAAAAATCTGTCAATACAGAAGGCAGGATGAAAGATCAGGACACCTGGCCTCCATTGCCCTTGGCTATATACCTGGACACAATCAAGGACAGAAATGGTAAAGGCCTAACTGAAGCAGAAGAGATCAAGAAGAGATGAAAAGAATACATAGAAGAACTGTACAGAAAGGATCTTAATAACACAGATAACCACCATGCTGTCATCACTCTCCCAGAGCCAGACATTCTGGAGTGTGAAATCAAGTGGGCTTTAGAAGGCATCACTACCAACGAAGCTGGGCTTCCCAGGTGGCACTAGTGGTAAAGTATCCACCTTCCAATGCAGGAGACATAAGAGACGTGAGTTTGATCCATGGGTTGGGAAGATCTTTTGAAGGCGGGCACGGCAACCCTCTCCAGAATCCTTGCCTGGAGAATCTCATGGACCGTAGCCTGGGGAGCTATGGCCCATAGGATCTGCAGAGAGTCAGACATGACTGAAGCAATTTGACATGCACAAAGCTAGTAGAGGCAAGAGAATTCCAGTAGAGCTATTAAAACCCTAAAAGATCATGCTATCAAAGTGCTGCACTCAGGATGTCAGCAAATCTGGAAAACTCAGCACTGGCTACAGGATTCGAAAAGGTCAATTCTCATCCCCTACCTAAGAAGGGGAGTACTAAAGAATATTCAAAATACTGGACAATTGCACTCATCTTCCATGCTAATACTGTTAGGCTCAAAATTCTGCATGCTGGGCTGAAGCATTAACGAACCAAGAACTTTCAGATGTCCAGGCTAGGTTTAGAAAAGGCAGAATAAACAGAGATCAAATTGCCAACATTCGCTGCATCTTAGAGAAAGCAAAGGAAATCCAGAAAACATCTACCTCTGTTTCATTGATTATATGAAAACTTTTACTGTGTAGATCATAACAAATTGTGGAAAACTCTTAAAGAGATGGGAATACCAAGTCATCTTACTTGTCTCTTAAGAAACCTGTATGTGGGGTGAGAAGCACAGTTAGAACGCTGCATGCATGGAACAACTGACGGATTCAGGATTGAGAAAGGAGTACAACAGGCTGTTTATTGCCACCCGGTTCATTAAACTTATATGCTGAGAGTATCATGAGAAATGCTGGGCTGGATGAGTTACAAACTGGAATCAAGACTGGTAAGAGAAACATCAACAACTTCAGATATGTGGAGGATACCACTCTAATGGCAGAAAGAGAAGAGGAAATAAAGAACCTCTTGATGAGGGCAAAGGAGAAGAGTGAAAAGGCCAGCTTAAAACTAAATATTAATAAAACTAAGATCACGATTTCCAGCTCCATCATTTCATGGCCTATAGAAGGGAAAAGGTGGAAGCAGTGACAGATGTCCTCTTCTTGGGCTCTGAAGTCACTGTGGATGGTGACCGCAACCATGAAACTAGAATACGACTGCTTCTTGGCAAGAAAGCTATGACGAATCTGGACAGTGTGTTAAAATGCAAAAACATCACTTTGCTGACAAAGGTCTGTCTAGTCAAAGTTATAATCTTTCCAGTGGTCATGTATGGTTGTCAAAGTTGTACCATAAAGAAAGCAGAGCACCAAAGAATTGATGCTTTCCAACTGGTATTGGAGAAGACTCGTGAGAGTCCTTTGGACTGCAACAAGTCCAAACCAGTCAATCTTAGAGGAAATCACCCCTGAATACTCATTGGAAGGACTGATGCTGAAGCTGAGCTCCAATACTTTGGCCACCTGATGCAAACAGCTGACTCACTGGAAAAGACCCTGATGCTCAGAAAGACTGAAAGCAGAAGAAGAAGAGGGCAACAAAGGGTGAGATGGCTGGATGGCATCACCATACGAAACGGACATGAACTTGGGCAAACTCTGGGAGATGGTGAGGTCCATGGGGTCATGAAGAGTCAGACAGGACTGGGCAACTGAACAACAACAGTACACCTGGAGGATGGTAATTGCTCGGTAAACAGTCACTAAAGCATGTTGAGTGGATAAATCACAAGAAAAGACAGGAGCTTCTACCGTACATCTAATTCAATTTCCAACACACTCTCTGAAAGTCACACTTCTTTAAGAAGCAGAAGAAAAGAAAACAGAAGCAGAGCTGAGGGAGAGACGGTGAATTCAATGCTGCACCATCACAGCAGCCACACACTGGGTCTCAGTGTGAAGCACTCTGTACCACGCACTGACCTATTTTGCCCTCAGAACAGCTCGAAGGGTTGGTACTGTTAGCTGCCTTGTAAGAAAACTGAGGAGCACAGAGGTGGAATTCCAAACCTGTTTCTCTTCCTCACTATTTTGTACTGACTGCCTGGAGAAAATTATTATATTAATGGCTGATTTGTCAAAGCATTCATACACTCTGCAATTCTCAAAGCCCCACAGTTTCACAGAACACCCTCCAGGGACATAATCAACTTTGAAAAGATGTCTTCATTTCCTACAGCAAAGCTGTATCTGGAAGACACTTAAAATTCACATTTCCCTATAGGAACCTCTCCAGCGCTAAACAATTTACCCTTTTGTTCTCTGAATTATGTGGTTATGAGTGGATAAAATTGTGGAACCTGAGGAAGTCTGAGTCCAGAAATCCATCTCAGTAAGTTATTAAATCACATGCACACAAAACTAACAAATAAACAAAGAAATAAAATCTAGTATACGATGAAAGTATCTGTTGAAAATACTTGCTGCTAAAAATATGCTCTACTAGGGGTAAAAAGGAGTAAATCCTTATTTAATTTGAAAAAAATAAAAAATGAGTAAACTTAGGTGGCTTATGAAAAGAACATGTGAGTGCATACCTGAAGTGCAACTGACATTTTCTTCCTTAAATCGTGAAGTCCAATATTGCTTGTCCAAATTCCATCAATCCAAACACAACGTCCAGGTCCTGACAATCTAAAAAGGGCAGCGATGAGGGAACTTTTTCCAGCCCCTGTTCTTCCTACAATGCCAAGCTGTAAAGAGATCCAGAAGAGAGTAAGAATTAACAAAACGCAACAAACTTGGGAGAAATGCTGGTTACTGATGATGAATTTTAGAAGTTCCATATAAAGAGTAGTCTATAAGTTTCTCAGTCACGGCACTGTTGACATTATGGGCCAGATAATGCATTCTTGGGGGAAGAGGGCTTGTCTTGTGTATTGTAGGATGTTTAGCAGTAGCCTTGAGCTCTACCCAGTAGCACCCCCTAAATAAACTATGGCAACCAAAACTTTCAGACAGTGACAAACTGTCCCCTGGTTGAGAGCCCCCTAGTCCCAAGAAGAGTTAAAAATGACAATCTGCTGGCAGTGAAAGGCCAGCGATCTCCTATGGTCCATAAGAAGTCAGCCTTTAAATTAGCTTTATTCCTATAGCCTGGAGAATTATGTGACTAATTTTATGGAGATATCAACAAGTAAAGTCAGAAGTATTATACATAAACAAGTATTCACTTTTTCAAGGGCCTATTATTTAAGAATTATTCTTTGGTAGAAAAACTAAAAAACTTCTTAATATTAAATATCTGAATTATATTATATCTTGAAAGGAAATATCTTAAAATTATAAAATGCAGATCTCAGTGTCTTATAAGACAGAGGACAGGACAAAGTGCACATAATAAAGTCAACATCAACACAACACTTGCTACTTATATGGGACCTTTCACTGGAGCAGTTCAAAAGGTATGTTATAAACAATTTAATACTTGCAATTGCACCTTGGAAAGATACATGTCAAGTAGCAGCCTAGTCATTAAGACCAAAGCAGAAGAAATCCAGTGCACTAATGTAAGACTGGGGCTTTTCTGGTGGCTCAGTTGTAAAGAACACACCTGTCAATGCAGGAGACTCAGGTTTGATCCCTGAGTGTGGAAGATCTCCCAGAAAATGAAATAGCAACCCACTCCAGTATTCTTGCCTGGAGAATTTCACGGACAGAGGAGCCTGGCAGGCTACAGTCCATGGGGTCACAATGGAGTTGAACACGACTGAGTGACTAATATGCACCAGTGCAGGAGACATGGCTTCAATCCCTAATCCGGGAAGATCCCACGTGCTACAGAGCAGCTAAGCCAGTGGCCCACACCTACTGAAGCCCACACGCCCTAGAGCCGGAGCCACAGCAGGAGAAGCAGCCGCAGAGAGAAGCCTGAGCACTGCAACCAGAGAGCTGCTCACTGCAACTAGTGACCCTCATTCATTCCAGCCAGAGAGAAAACCAGAGCAGCAATGAAGACCCAGCCCAGCCAAACACAAATAAATACAATCATTTTGTCAGCAATTATGTTTCTACTATGGTGTAGTTTACTTAGTGCACAATAGCATTATGTATGAAAAACAATATTCATACTTTAATTTTCAAATGCTGATTGCTAAAAGAATGCTAACCACCATCTAAGCCTTTATTGGGTAGTAACACTAAAAAACACTGATGACAGATCAGAAAAGCAAATTTAATAATAATAAAATGGCTTGATATATTGTGAGAATTACCAAAAGTTGACAGAGGCATGAAGTTAGCAAATACTGTAGGGAAAATGGTGCCAATGTACTTGTTCAACAACGAGTTGTCATAAATGTTCAGTTTGTTAAAGAAAAAGAAAAGAAGCAGCATTATCTGTGAAGCACAATAAAAATGCGTGTCTGTCTGTCTGGGTGTTCTCATACATAAATCAGCACATGGTAAGACACAGGTGACAACTGTATCCATGAGAATGTCTGTATGTTCCCATGTTATGAGCTCTACTGACACTGATCCATCTGCGCAAATGGGAACATTTGTAGACTTTGCTAAATGGGCTGAGATATGTAGGGGCATTGAGGGCCACTCATGACCACAGGACTGTGAGCTCCAAACTCCAGTGAGGAGAATAATAAGAAACAAGGGACTTCACGGGCAGTCCAGGGGTTAAGATTATGAGCTTCCACTGCAGGGGACATGGGTTCAACCTCTGGTTGGGAACTAAGATCTCACATGCTATGTAGCCACACATCCCCTCCGAAAAAGGCAACTCAAAGAAAAAAACACACCTGCCTCTGGCTATTTCTACAGTTAAACAATTAAAACTATTAATACAGTCTGAATGTCTTATCTGGGTCACCAATGGGTTTTACCAATTCCACATGGAAAGTGTCACCAGTATCAGTAAGTTTACACCTAAGACACTTGGAAAAAGTCTCATTTTAGGTGTTTTGCAACAGCTCCTTTCTGTTTTTCCTACCACTTGGATCAGAGTAGGAGGTGTAAGACAGGAAGTCAGGAGCTGGTGTGTCTTCAGCAAGATGTCATGGGAAAATGATACCACTTTTTGAAATTAAACTGATGTCCAATAAAATGAAGCTATAAATCCCAGGTTTGTGAATGTGCAGGGCATCAGGCCAGAGTTCATCTCTGATGACCACACCAACTTGTTAGACACTTGCTCCTGGATCTCTCTTCATACATCAAACTCAACATGATCAGCATCTGATGCCCACATAAAACAGCCATGTCCTCTGACTTCCCCACTCTACTTCTTTCCCAGGCTCATAGGCAGAACTGTCCACCTGACTTCCAGCTTTCCCTGAGTCCAGCATGCTGCCAAGCCCTGAAGACTCTACTCTTGCAGTGTTTCATGGCTCAATCCCTCACTTTAAGGTCCACATTCACCACCTGAGTGTCAGGCTGCATTATCGTTTAAAAAACAACATAAAACAAACTCTTTTCTTAATCATAATTAGTGCAAATGAATTTGAAAAGTAAATAAAGACTAGATATACCCTAGAAGTCTGATAAAATCAATCTTAAGATGTTGATGTTTTGATTTTCCAGACTGTGTTATGTTCTCTTAAAGATACAAATTTACATATTTAATGAAATATGATTAGTATGAACATAATATATCTTCATTTAGAATTTCAAATTTTTATTTTATTCTACTTTGCCAACAAAGGTCCATCTAGTCAAGGCTATGGTTTTTCCAGTAGTCATGTATGGATGTGAGACTTGGACTATAAAGAAAGCTGAGTGCCAAAGAATTGATGCTTTTGTACTGTGGTGCTGGAGAAGATTCTTGAAAGTCCCTTGGACTGCAAGGAGATCCAATCAGTCCATCCTAAGGGAGATCAGTCCTGGATGTTCATTGGAGGGACTGATGTTGAAGCTGAAACTCCAATACTTTGGCCACCTGATGTGAAGAGCTGACTCATTGAAAAAGACCCTGATGCTGGGAAAGATTGAAGGTTGGAGGAGAAAGGGATGACAGAGGATGAAATGGTTGGATGGCATCACCAACTCAATGGACATGAGTTTGAGTAGGCTCCAGGAGTTGGTGATGGACGTTGGTAATGGACAGGGAGGCCTGATATGCTGCAGTCCATGACGTCAAAAAGAGTCAGACACAACTGAGCAACTGAACTCAACTGAACTGTTACAATGTATCTTCATTTAGAATTTCATAAAAATATTTATTTTAAATGGCTATATAACATTACAGTATATGTGATCATTTATTTAACAAACTCCTACTGGTAGATATTTAGACAATCTCCAATATTTTGCTATTATAAATAACTCTGTGTCAAATATCCCTGAAGCTCAGTCTCTGCAAACAACCTTAATTATTTCCTTCAGATAAATTCTCAGATGTGAAATTGCTGAGAATAAGGTATGTACATTTTAAGAGAAAGCTGTTAAGTATTGCCAACCTAGTCCTCCAGAAAAACGATACCATTTTCAACTTACACAACTGAGCAACTAACTCAACTGAACTGTTACAATGTATCTTCATTTAGAATTTCATAAAAATATTTATTTTAAATGGCTATATAACATTACAGTATATGTGATCATTTATTTAACAAACTCCTACTGGTAGATATTTAGACAATCTCCAATATTTTGCTATTATAAATAACTCTGTGTCAAATATCCCTGAAGCTCAGTCTCTGCAAACAACCTTAATTATTTCCTTCAGATAAATTCTCAGATGTGAAATTGCTGAGAATAAGGTATGTACATTTTAAGAGAAAGCTGTTAAGTATTGCCAACCTAGTCCTCCAGAAAAACGATACCATTTTCAACTTCCACCTGTTTCCTTGCAGATTCATAAACCTGGGTGTTATAGCTTTGTTTTAATTGACATCAGTTTGATTCCAAAAAGTGGAGTCAGTTTCCCAGGACGTCTTACTGGAAACACAACAGCTCCTGACTCCCTGTCCCTTGCACCTGCCCACTCGGGTCCACATGCTCTCACTTCTCAAGTTAAACCCCCAAAGGTTGGCTCTGTGTCACTCCACCCCAGGACATCTCTTCTACAAAACTATCCCCACTGACCTCTCCATCCTTCATGTACATGAGTCAGCTTTTTTTGGGTCACTAGGTAGTTGTGAGGGTTGGATATGAAAATGTGTGTTACACACCTGGTAGTTCTTTTCCCTGAATGCCCTGCAGGTGCCTCGTTCTTCACTCACTGGATCAGGGCTCATGTTGGTCTCACCTCCCAGAATGCCTTTCACATGCATTTCCACCTGCTAAAGCCCTGACCCCACATCGCTAAGTCTGTCTCATGTGACTGATTCTTCAGAAATGCTCTCCCTGTCCCCTATGTGTGCTTATCCCAATACTAACAGGTGTTGTATTATCTTTTCCTAAATTTCTATAAAAATTCTGACCACCTTCTAGCTTACAAAACTAATATACCCATTTTCTTATTTCTTCAGCTGGCCTGTATATGTTGACAGCAGGATCTGTATTGGACTTGACTTTTTCTGATTTTGATCCCTGTGGAGCCCTGAGACAAAGAAGCTTCTGCAGAAAGCTGAGATTTTTAATCAGGCCAGAGAATTTATGGAAAATCTATCACCATATTATTTAGACATATGATAAGCTGACAAAAAGAAACATGGCATACAGGGTTATCCGTTAGCATCTTTGTAAAATAAAGTAAGTAAAATAAATAAATAAACGTTTAAAAAAAAAAGAAACATGGCAGATGAATCCTATAGCCATAATTAAAACTTTGAATGGCCAACACCTCATTCTCATGGGACAGACAACAACTTCCACCGTGTAAGTGGTTATGGTCATTTTATACAGTAATCATCACTGGTCAAGCATTTACTCTGACCCATGTGCTGTGTGCTTTATATGGCTTATCTCGTTTAAGTCGTACAACAAGCCTATGGGTTAGGTCCTATAAATTCCATTTTTCTAAAAGAAGACTGAGGCTTAATTAGTCTTCCTGAAATTTCAGAGTCCATTAAGTCATAGGATGAGACTCAAATCCACATCTGTCAGCCTCTTTCCATTCTGCTGATGAACTCCTTAAACCTGGACGGCCTGGTATCTTATCATGTCTCTGTGTAGCTAGAAGAGAGAAAGTGGGGAGACGTGTAGCTGCAGTTAAAGGAACAGGCCTACCATAGAGATCCTGTGGCCAGAGAGTTGAAGCATAATGTGGACATGAGTACATATAACACAGTGAGTGGGACTAGAGGGATGACATCACTGAGCAGAGAGAGTACCACAGGAAGAACCCAGGTGGGCTGGAAGAGAAATCTGCAGCCTAGTGGGGCAATGGTTCCCCAGGAGACAAATCAAACAGACCTCCTGCCCTGCTTGGGGAGCGAGACTCATTCTTTATCCCATCAGGTGGTGAAAGAGCCGCACGTATACTGCTGCACGAGGCTGTCTCTGACTCCAGGTCCAGGCAGGGCTGAGCCTGTGGGAAATCCCTCCAGTCCCTGTAGGAAGCTGGTGTAGGGAAGGCCGGAGCAGGATGAAAACTACCCGTGATGAAGAAAGACTCTACCAAGAGGATGCAAAGAAATGCAGTGGAATCACACAGAGTTGAATTATAAAGCATAAGTGTAATTTGAGGAATATGAAAGTAAGTAAATATATAGGGGAAGTAACACAGAACTTTCTAGAGCCTCATGCTTAGTCATAACAGGGACTTGGGTAACTCCTGAGCTCAACTTCAACCTGTCAAGGGATGTTTAATAGAAATCACAGGTTATCACACATAAGAAATGCCTATGGGAGTGGAAGGAATTTACCAGAAGGTCTTGTTCAAATGAGTAAAAGGTTTGGATGGGCCTAAGACTCTGCATTTATAGAAAGCTCCAGGAGATGTAGGAGCTGCTGGCCCTGAAACCACAGTCTGAGTCACAAGAAATTAGAAAGCCGGTAAGGAAAGTGGGACAATCTGGAGTGAGGAGAGGGGTTGCTGAGAAGATACTATGTAAAAAAAGGAGAAAATGTAGGAAACTAATATTTTTGCACATTACAGCAAGGTCTAGTAAGCATCTCTAAAAGTGTATTATAGAGTAAGAGCTCTGAGCAATAAAAAAAATAACCAACCAAAACCAATCTATCCTGAGAGCTGGATAAATGCTTTAAAATGTCCCAGAACTCTAAAATAATTAAATCAACCGCAAAACCATCTAAATGAAAATTGCAACCTGTGTTCAGAATCTAACTGGGAAGATTAAGGTGCTATTTACCTCATCTAGAGTCTTTATTTTTACTTGCTATTTCTTCCGTGAATTAGAATTCTATGTAGTACCTACTACATTCTCCTATTGACTCTAACTTTCAGGAATCAGGACAGCAGAGAAAACAATGGAAAGAGAATAAACCCCATTTCTGTTGGGCGGACTCATTCCCACATCCTCCACAGCAGCCTCTTTCAGTCAAACCAGCACCATAGGGGTGACCCAGAGTGATGAGGTGGGACAGATTATCAGGGAAGGAAACCTGGGATGTTCACAGGTGGAGTAGAATCACTTCCTGAACACGCTGCATGGGTATCATCTCCAAACCAGAAATGAAGCTAACGTTGTTAAGGCAGAAGGGGATGACAGAGGATGAGATGGTTGGATGCCATCACCAACTTGAAGGATATGAGTTTGAGCAAGCTCCAGGAGTTGGTAATGGACAGGGAGGCCTGGTGCTGCAGTCCATGGGGTGACAAAGAGTTGGACACAACTGAGCAACTGAACTGATCTGTGATATAGGGGATAGACCAAGTCAGAGATCAAAAGTCAAGCTACCACAGTCATTAATTCAGTTTCCAAATTCAATCTGCTCTCAAATATTTTGGAATCTCAATAGTCCTATGATTTTCAGTTTTCAGGAAGGAAGAATAGAATCTATTATGTTCGTAAGTTGTGCTGCAGAGTTTCTTAAATAATTCCTATTTTATGGATTTGGGTAAAATTAAGACAAGTGCAAGTTAACAGAATCACATTTACAACAAGAAATCTGACAGACACATTGAGAGTAAGCTAACATCACCTACAGTGCTCTCAGGGACAGGAGTGTATCAAGAGCTGTGGTTAATGTTTTCCCAACAAAACATTCCTCAGCCTCTTCCTGAACTGCAATGGAACTGGAAATAATTATGAGTCACCTTTAGTGCTGCAACTAACTGAAGCTGCTCCCTGGGTATCACTTGGCAATAATTTGAATATGTATTTTCATGTTAGAAGGGTATCATTCATTAAATTACAGCTATAGTCCACTGGGGGTTGTGGAGGAAAGAGGTAAAGAGCAGTTCTTTCAGTTGTTCATGCAGTTGTCTTGTGTGTATGTTCTGGCTACTGGCTGCTCACAGCTGTGTGTTACTCGCCCTTGCAAACAGCAGTCCCTCAGCACCCTCTCTAAACCCTGCAGAATCCCACTTTATAGGGAACAAAGATGAAAATAAGATGCTTCTTGATTTTAAAAAGCCTCAAGGTACCATGAGATACAGACCTCAAATTACAAAACATGCACAGATGCTATCTTACATTTTAATTACGATAAAGTTCACATAACATAAAATTTAACTGCTTAACCATTTTAAGTGGACAGTTTAACGTTCAGTACATTCACATGGTGTGCAACCAAGCTCGATAATTTTTTTTTTTTTTTGCCTCATAAAACTGAAATTCTCTAACCATTAAACAAACAACTCTCCATTGCCACTCCCCAAGTCCCTGGAGACCACCATCCTACTTTCTGTCTTCCTGAATTTGGCCACTCTGTGTCAATTCATAGAATTTCACCACCTCACATAAGCAGAATCAGAGTATTTGTTCCTTTCGCATCTGACATTTAGCAAGATGTTGTCAAGGTTTAGCCATAGGTCAGCATTTTCCTCCTTTTAAACATTGGATATTTCATTGTAAGGATTAGTTCCTTCCAACTTTGGGCTGCTTTGAACATAGCTATACTGTGAATGCCACCTTCAAAGAGTATATAAGACCCTAAGGAAGAATTGGGAGTCTAGAAGATGCATTAGAGTTGCCTCAGAAAATGGGGAGACTTTCACCATCCAGATGACAGAAGGGAAGGTCTCTGAGGCAGAGGGCAGACTGCACACTGGAAACTGGGAGGATGTGGTGCTTTGGGAGAACCTACACACAACCCAAGTGTAGTGGTGTGTGTAAGTCAGGAGACATTCTGGCTGCAGAGGGAGGTGAGGAAGAGCTTCCTACCAACTTGTCTGCTCTGGTTTATTCTCTTCTTTAAGACTCTGCCTTGTTCCAGGCCAAGGACCTCAAGCTGAGTATAAAGGAACATCACAGCAGCCATGGACACTGGCTGGTTCAGCTCACAGTCTCTCTGCTGTCTCCCATGTGGATCTTCCCTGCTCTGTTCAGTTTGCTTTTGACGCTGAGCAAATCTCTAGGTCCTACCTCCATCACAGGCCCTGGATCCCTCACCCTTGGCTGAGTCATGATTCTGGGCTCCACTCTAGTAACAACGAGCTCACCCCATGACCTCTGCTAGAGTAGACTTGGGGCTGTGCTCTGGTTCCCACAACAGCTCTCCCAGAGGATCAGATCTGTGCTAAAGAAAGACGCAGTCTGTGGGCAGGGGGGGGGGGGGGGGAGAAGTTATAATCCAGCAAGTCAAGTGGTTCAAGAGTTTTATGACAAAAACTCAGTTGCTGTTGGGAAAAAACCAGACTCAGAGAGCCAGCAATGTTGGACAGAGAAGGGAGGGCCTGGCTCCCAGCCCCCTCACAGTGGGTCCCAGGTCCATCTCACATTTGGACCCTTCAGAGTTTGTTGTAGCCACGCATTCCGGGAAACAAACTCACTCAGAAGGACAATGCAGATAGTGGAGGGCAGTTTATTACACTAAGAAGATTTCAGAAATACAAAGAAAAAAAGGTGGAAAGGAGATAGTGGAGAATTAGGGACAAGGAGCTAGGACTGACTTCCTGAACTTTGTTTGAATAATCAGGTGTCACATATAGTGTCCTGGGTCAGGTTAAAACTGAGCCCAGGAGCCCAGGGTCCACCAACCACTATGAGTGAGCTCACAATACAGGGGATAAAAAAATGCTTGCATCCCCATTCCGTGGTCAGTTTCCAAAGAAGATTCACCTACATATCACTGATTAAACCTGCATCTATGAGGTACAAAGAGCCCTCCCCCCTCCCCCAACACACTGACGAGGAAGCCAAGAGCAGATGTGGTGCTAAAACTTTAGCTGGATTTTAAAGAGGCAAATGGCTTAAACTAACCTTTTCTCTTGGGTTAGTAGTTGCTCTCAGGTTCTTCAATACCAAAGGCCCATCCAAGCTGTACCTGAAGTTGATATCAAAGTCAATCTCTCCTCCATGGGGCCAGGAGGATGGTGGTGGACGATACCAAAGCTCCCAGGATGCTTCTTTCTTAAGGTCTGTATATTCAATCCCCCTTTCTACTGAAATCATCTGAAACACATATGACATCACATGAGTTAGTATCAGAGAGTCCTGTTTATGGATGTTCAGAGACTGTGAATGAGACATTTTGCTTTTTTTATTTTTATATCTGATTTTATATGGTTCAGAATATCCCAGGTGTTAGAATCCACAAAGGACAGAAACGAGAGTTTGATGAGGCCTTGGATGAATTGCAAATTTGTTTGTCTTCTTCAATACTTTTACTTACAGCCACTTCCTCCAACTTTATATTAACACGAAAAGAATTAGAGAATTGAATGCTAAGATTTTATTGATCCACTTTTCACACCTGAATGAAAAACAAGAGCATTTTGTCAAAGAAAAGAATATTTATGGACACCAGTCAGTAATGTGTGGCTACAGAAGGGGCATGTATTACAGATAACAGAACTGGATGGTCATCAAACCTCCATTTAATTATTAGTCATTTTCTATTCTATTAGAAGTGAGAGTGGAAAGATTTCATTTTTATTGTTTTTCTCCCTTTAGGAGCAGCTGCAAATATTCAAAAGTGCATAATTTACATATTGACCACAGCCTCCTAAACAACCATGACTCCACACCTTTGAGAGCACTTTCTGAGAGGGAGCTTATCCTACCAGAAAGAAGGGCCACCAGAAATTTCAGGTGTTCAACACACACAAGAATAAATAATAAAATGGAGAAAGGGCAGAAGATAGAAACATATTAATTAAAGAAACTTCAAAAAACTGAATTATTTATTTTATAAAATATGAGGAATCACCTATTAAGAAACAAAGATAACTAAGCTGCTAAGAAATTAGCTTCTCTCCAGGATTTTAGAACCTCTCTTCTACAGAGACATTTATTGTATTTGAGGACAGCTTGTGATGAATATAAAGCCTTCTGACACGGCACACATAAGACTGAGAAAAGACGTATGTATTTTATTTTACATTAACTTTAAGCAGATGAAGAAGAATGTTAAAAAACTTTGTTAACTACCATGTGAAATAATAGTTTTACTATTTTACATAAGAACTGCTTTTATGCCATTTAACAGCAAGGAGACTTGAAAATGCTAAGAATGGAAAGATCATCATCACCATATTCTCCACTTCGGCACTTTGCCTGACGCACCACTGGAACATCCCCGTGAGTGTGAGCGTGAGAGACAGGACCAGGCCAACCTGCCCGAGATCCAAAGCTAAATGAGGAAGAAGAGGAATAAAGTGAGTCTCCTTCTCAACCCGCACACAGCTCCTTCGTCACTTTATGAAGAAGACTCCTTTGGTTTTATGAGTTTTAAAGGAGTATAGTTGATTTACAAAGTTGTGTTAGTTTCAGGTGTACAGTAATGTGAATTAGCCATATATATAATCCACTCTTTTAAAGTTATTTTTCCCATATATGTCATTACAGAGTATCAACTAGCATTCCCTTTGCAATAGAGGTCATTTTTAGTTTTCTGTTTTATATATAGTACTGAAAAAACTCCTTTATAACATTTAAACCATTTGCATGTAATGATATAATTACTCATAACATTACTTCTGTCGACTGAGATAATAATACAGTTAGAACACACACACACACACCATGAGGGCCTTCCCTGGTGGTCCAATATCTAAGAATCCAATAACCCAATCAGGGGACTTGGGTTTGATCCCTGGTCAGGGATCTAGATTCGGCATTCCACAGCTGAGAGCTCACGTGCTGCAACCAAAGTCCTGCGTATTACAACTGAGACTGAAGATCCCGTGTGTCCCAACTAGGACCCAGTGGAGCCACATGAAGAAGTAAATTTTAAAAATACTATGAATTTAGAGAGCATTAACAATGCTGTTGTTGTTCAGTCACTAAGTTGTATCTGACTCTTTGTGATGCCACAGACTGCAGCACACCAGGCTTCCCCATCCTCCACTATCTCCCAGAGCTTGCTCAAACTCAGGTCCATCGAGTCAGATATGCCATCCAACCATCTCATCCTCTGTCAGCCCCTTCTCCTTCTGCCCTCAATCTTTCCCAGCATCAGAGTTTCTAATGAGTAGGCTTTTCGTGCCAGGTGGCCAAAGCATTGGAGCTTCAGCTTAAGCATCAGTCCTTCCAGTGAATATTCAGCACTGATTTCTTTAAGATTGACTGGTTTGATCTCAGAGTCCAAAGGACTCTGAAGAGTCTTCTCTAGCACCAAATTAAAAAGCATCAATTCTTCTTTCAATTAGTGGGATATTTTATTACTATAGACTCTCATTCTCTTTACTTTCTGCCCTTAGAATGCTGCATAGTTCAGTCACTCAGTCGTGTCCGACTCTTGGTGACCACATGACCAGGCCTCCCTGTTCATCACCATCTCTCAAGGTCACTCAGACTCAAGTCCATCGAGTTTGTGATGCCATCCAGCCATCTCATCGTCGGTCGTCCCCTTCTCCTCCTGCCCCAAATCCCTCCCAGCATCAGAGTCTTTTCCAGTGAGTCAACTCTTCAGCTTTAGCATCATTCCTTCCAAAGAAATCTCAGGGTTGATCTCCTTCAGAATGGACTGGTTGGATCTCCTTGAAGTCCAAGTGACTCTCAAGAGTCTTCTCCAATCACAGTTCAAAAGCATCAATTCTTCAGTACTCAGCCTTTTTCACAGTCCAACTCTCACATCCAGACATGACCACAGAAAAAACCATAGCCTTGACTAGACGGACCTAAGTCGGCAAAGTAATGTCTCTGCTTTTGAATATACTATCTAGGTTGGTCATAACTTTTCTTCCAAGGAGTAAGCATCTTCTAATTTCCTGGCTGCAGTCACCATCTGCAGTGATTTTGGAGCCCCTCAAAAATGAAGTCTGACACTGTTTCCGCTGTTTCCCCTTCTATTTCCCATGAAGTGATGGAATCGGATGCCATGATCTTTGTTTTCTGAATGTTGAGCTTTAAGCCAACTTTTTCATTTTCCTCTTTCACTTTCATCAAGAGGCTTTTTAGTTCCTCTTCACTTTCTGCCATAAGGGTGGTGTCATCTGCATATCTGAGGTTATTGATATTTCTCCTGGCAGTCTTGATTCCAGCTTGTGTTTCTTCCAGCCCAGTGTTTCTCATGATGTATTTTTTTTATAGAAGTTAAATAAGCAGGGTGATGATATACAGCCTTGACGTAGTCCTTTTCCTATTTGGAACCAGTCTGTTGTTCTATGTCCAGTTCTAACTGTTGCATGTCTAATATGTAATATGGCCGAAGGTGTCACTTCCCTCTTTAAAAAAAGAGATTTGGTCTTAGTTTTCTTATGCAGTAAAATACTAGAATGTTCTCCTATCTGTGGATCTTTACTTGTAACATCACTTTTTCCATGTAAGCAGATGGAAAAATAAAGAAGTAAACAATATTTTGTGCCTAAAGACAATTATATTTTAAAACACAGTTGAAAAATGACAGCTTTTCAACTCAATTGCTTTCCTGGGGTTAGGGCATACAGTGGCTTTTAGCTCCCTTTTAATTGTACCTCAAAAGTAGATATTTTGGAAATTTAAAACACTTCCATATGTCAGAATTGGGAAACCCTCAGTACTTTGGTGTCGAGTGATGGATGAAATTATATTTGTATTACCATCCTCATGCTGCTTTTGGACAAAAGATTCCTTCTGATCGCCTTCTGCCTAGATAGCCTCTTTCAACAAGGACTGACAGAGAGGATAGTGAAAAACTTCACATAAAATGTCTCTCCCCTTAATTCAGAAACCACACCAGAGTACCCCTGGCTTTTGACTGTGACTGTAGTACCCCAATGGAGTTAGTTGCTTTTGAGGAAAAAAAAAGTCCCCATGAGCATCACTAGGAAATAAAGGGTAGAGGAAGAAAATGTGAGCAGAAATTATGTAACTATCTATGTTGGTTATGAACCTAGGAGTTTTCAAAATTTGAAGCCTACTTTTTAGAATTACATTTTCAGGGACATCAAAGCCTATTTTTTTTTTTTTCCAGTTTTTGAAATAGCTTATGTGAATTTCTCTAACATCTTCCAAACTTGCACACTGATTCCTCTCACATTTGCTGGGTGTATAGAAAATGTTTTCTCTTCAAAATGCAGTACAGCAAAAATGAAAATAATTACTATGAAAAGCTCTTTCTCTGTTTCGGTAGGATTACAAAGTTTCCATCTCCATAGTTTCTATTTCAATTTATCTCTTGAAATTAAATCTTTTTCTTTTGAAATGCCAGGCTCCATTTGGGGCTAATAGTTTCTGACAGTTCTAAGCTTTTACCAAAACTTCTTGGTAAAAATGTGTTGGGTGATTTCTTAGTTCTTAATAGCATTATATAAAAATGAAAAACAAAGATAAGACAACATCCTATGAAGTCAACCAGAGCTTTGACATTTTCTAGAACAGTATTTTTCTTTTAAATTTAAGTGTAGTACTACATGAACTGTCTCTTATACACA
>SJYC01131015.1:0-16105 GCA_006408675.1 Madoqua kirkii | reverse complement strand
TGCTCAGCCTTCTTCAGTCCAACTCTCACATCCATACATGACCACAGGAAAAACCATAGCCTTGACTAGAGAGACCTTAGTCGGCAAAGTAATGTCTCTGCTTTTCAATAGACTATCTAGGTTGGTCATAACTTTTCTTCCAAGGAGTAAGCGTCTTTTAATTTCATAGCTGCACTCACCATCTGCAATGATCTTGGAGCCAAAAAAAAAAAAAAGTCTGACACTGTTTCCACTGTTTCCCCATCTATTTCCCATGAAGTGATGGGACCGAATGCCATGATCTTTGTTTTCTGAATATTGAGCTTTACACCAACTTTTTCACTTTCCTCTTTCGCTTTCATCAAGAAGCTTTTTAGTTCCTCTTCACTTTCTACCCTAAGAGTGGTGTCATCTGCATATCTGAGGTTATTGATATTTCTCCCGACAATCTTGATTCCAGCGTATGTTTCTTTATCCCTGTCTCCTGTACAATGTCATGAGCCTCATTCCCTAGTTCATCAGGCACTCTATCAGATCTAGGCCCTTAAATCTATTTCTCACTTCCACTGTATAATCATAAGGAATTTGATTTAGGTCATACCTGAATGGTCTAGTGGTTTTCCCTACTTTCTTTGAGTCTGAATTGGTAATAACGGGTTCATGATCTGAGCCACAGTCAGCTCCTGGTCTTGTTTTTGTTAACTGTATAGAGCTTCTCCATCTTTGGCTGCAAAGAATATAATCAATCTGATTTCAGTGTTGACCATCTGTTGATGTCCATGTGTAGAGTCTTCTCTTGTGTTGTTGGAAGAGAGTGTTTGCTATGACCAGTGCATTTTCTTGGCAAAACTCTTATTAGTCTTTGCCCTGCTTCATTCCACATTCCAAGGCCAAATTTGCCTGTTACTCCAGGTGTTCTTGACTTCTTACTTTTGCATTCCAGTCCCCTATAATGAAAGGACATCTTTTTTGGTTATTAGTTCTAAAAGGTCTTGTAAGTCTTCATAAAACCATTTAACTTCAGCTTCTTCAGCATTACTATTTGGGGCATAGACTTGGATAACTGTGATATTGAATGATTTGCCTTGGAGACGGACAGAGATCATTCTGTTGTTTTTGAGATTGCATCTAAGTACTGCGTTTCTCACTCTTTTGTTGACCATGATGGCTAATCCATTTCTTCTAAGGGATTCCTGCCCGCAGTAGTAGATATAATGGTCATCTGAGTTAAATTCACCCATTCCAGTCCATTTTAGCTCACTGATTCCTAGAATGTCAACGTTCACTCTTCCCATCTCTTGTTTGACCACTTACAATTTGTCTTGATTCATGGACCTGACATTCCAGGTTCTTATGCAATATTGCTCTTCACAGCATAGGATCTTGCTTCTATCACCAGTCCCATCCACAGCTGGGTATTGTTTTTGCTTTGGCTCCATTCTTTCTGGAATTATTTCTCCACTGACCTCCAGTAGCATATTGGGCACCTACTGACCTGGGGAGTTCCTCTTTTAATATCCTAGCATTTTACCTTTTCATACTGCTCATGGGGTTCTCAAGGCAAGAATACTGAAGTGGTTTGCCATTCCCTTCTCCAGTGGACCACATTCTGTGAGACTTGAGAGTAAAAGATTTGAGAGTAATTTATATTTTGGGGGTTTTCCTCATCTTTGGCCTTACGTGAAATATATTCTGTCACCTCTCTGTATAAGGAATCCTCACATATTTACAGTGAATTCTTTTACAGCCTTCAATTTTGTTCCATTTAATTTTCCCTTAAAGATCTTCCTGAACCTTTTTTTTTTTTTTTTGGACTATTTTATAGTGCCCTGAAGTTACGGTAATGATAACATTTGTGGTTTCCTATGCCTGCATGGTCCTCACAGCTGTGACCACTACCTTTAAATGGAAACTTCAGTCTGCAGCCTCTAGCTTTGGGGACAATAGAGCCCTTAATGAAAGGAAGCTGAAGAAATTTGTGTGGTAGCTCAGCCTATTTATCCTTTTGCCTTATTTTACTCTCATTTTTCACCTTAATCCTAAGACCTGGAACTTGGCTGCTTTTTCTTTATGCACAATGCCTCCATTTAAAACTCTTTCAAGAAAATGAGTCCCTGTTTCTCATCTTTCTTCCCAATGCACTGACTTCTCTGGGATTAAGTTCCTGTACTTAAGTTCTGGGCCTCAGCGGCTGATCCCCTGTATTTCAACAGACTTAATTTCTGTAAGTATTGTGGGAACATAGGAAAGACTTAGAAAGATTAACCCCTTGTTGATTTGAATCAGGCATTCCTTGAGAAATGGATCTGGGAGGGGAGCTCTTTTAATTTAGCCTTTCACGTTCTGCAGAGGTGTGACCCAAGGGTGCATGGAGTGATGAGTTAGTGCAGAGAAGTTTGAAATTAACAAACGATTGTCTCATAAGGTATACATACCCCTTTCCTGTTTGTTGTTGTTGCTTTATCCCAACAAAATCTGACATCTGTTCTTTTCACACAATGCAGTGAGTAGTTTATGCTGCAGTAATATTATGTTTCAAAACTGAATGTGATTGAGTCTTCCCCATAAAATTATATATTTTGCTATATATTACCTCGGTACATGCTTTCATACAACTACTGTGAGTACTCTGCTGTGGAGTTTTCCCATCAATTTTTTTCCCCTTCAGTTTGGAACTTTTAACTAGGGTAGCCAAAAGATGTTTTTTAATTTTGCTCTGGCCTAGAATCCTATCTGGGCTTCCCTGGTAGCTCAGAGGTTAAAGCATCTGCCTCTGATGCAGGAGACCCGGGTTCGATCCCTGAGTCGGGAAGATCCCCTGGAGAAGGAAATGGTAACCCACTCCAGTATTGTTGCCTGGAGAATCCCATGGACAGAGAAGCCTGGTAGGCTACAGTCCACAGGGTCGCAAAGAATTGGACACGACTGAGTGACTTCACTTCAGAATCCTATCTTCTCTGCAAAGTGATTATTCATAGTTCCAGGTCCTAAGCTTTTATTTGTTTAATGCTATAGCATTACATCTGCCTTGTTTTGTTATATTTGGCTTTTCAGGCAGCACTAATGGTAAAGTATCCACCTGCCAGTGCTAGAAACTCGAGAGACATGGGTTTGATTCCTATGTCAGAAAGATCCCCCTGGGTTAGCAAATGGGGATAGCGCTCCAATATTCTTGCCTGGAAAATTCCGTGAACAGAAGTCTAGTGGGCTGCAGTCCATGGGGTTGCAAACAGTCAGATATGACTGAGTACACACATACGCAATAACTTTATTTGGTTTCATTCTGAGTATTTTTTTTTTTTATTTTCAAGTTTTATGGCTTTGAAATGTTGCTGTGATGATGAGGGAGTATTTCCAATATGTTTTAGTGAAAAAAAGTCATGTCTACATTGTGTTCTGAGTTGGAAACAGATTTCCCATTGGACAGATGACAGATTTCCTCTCTATATCATCAAGCAAACCATTTTTAGGGTAACCTGGGGGTTTGTTTCTCTGCTCATCCTTTTATTCATTACTCATTCAATAAATATTTATGAAGTTTTCACTAGTGCCAGAAGCTGTTCTAGGCACTTGGGATTCAGCAATGACCAAATTCCTACTTGTGTAGAGCTTACGTTCTAGTTCAGTGGTGTTCAGACTTTGCTGCATATTATGATCACCTAGGGAGAATTTAAAACTCCTAATTCTTTCCCCGTGCCAATTAAATCAGAATCTCTGGG
The DNA here is from genome assembly GCA_006408675.1 of Madoqua kirkii. Classification (NCBI taxonomy): domain Eukaryota; kingdom Metazoa; phylum Chordata; class Mammalia; order Artiodactyla; family Bovidae; genus Madoqua; species Madoqua kirkii. The sequence continues at coordinate 12,407 of SJYC01131015.1, read as the reverse complement.
GGTGGATATGGGCATACTTTTTGTGATGATTCCAGTGTACATCTATACTTGAGAATCATTAATCTACATTATGAGTTATACATTATAGCATATGCCATAATGTTCAGAAGGGTGTATTACAGATGAAATTGAGCACATCTGTCTATGGTGGCATGGCCATAGGCAGAAGGGCTTGTTATAATTCAGAATAAAGTTGGCCCTTGAGCAAGGCTGGGAGTAAGGATATTGATGCAGCAGGCAGTTGAAAATAAACATAAAACATATAGTTGGCCCTTGGTACCACCAGTTCCACCAACTGCAGATCTTAATGTGATTACTATTGAAGAGAAATCCAAGTATAAGTGGATCCTTGGAGGTCAAAACCATGCTTTTAAAGAGGCCCTGTAGTTTCTGATTCAGCAGTCTGGAGTTAGGCCTAGGAATTTACATTTCTAACAAATTCCCTGATGAAGCTGATGATGTTGGTTTTGTGGGCTAAACTTTGTGAATAAGTGATACAGAGCCTTGATCTCAATGCTTGGTAGTAGATCAGAAGTACAGGTTTTCCTGAGAATTTGTTGAAAATGTAGAATCTCCAGTGCATCTAAGACCTTATGAATCAGAGTTTATGTTTTGATAAAATCTCCTGGTCATTGAAATGCACATGAAAGTTTCTGATCTGTTTCTCTGCACTCTGTCACCTGCATATCATGTAAACTATAGACTTATTCCTTGACTGTCGGATATTTCCTTTATATAAGCTGATGTTAAACATATTATATGCATGTGTACACATGTACACAAACATATTGGTGACTTATAATGAAATAATATGCTTTTTCTTATGTTTTACTACTACAAAGGGCCTGAATTAATAGTATTAAATACAAGTGAAAAATAACAGGCTTAATACTCCCTGTTGAAAATAAGGAAATAAACTCTCTCACTTCTTTCTTAGAACATTTGCTTTAGAAAACTGATAACTTCATTCTCCATCTCTTTGAAATGTATGTAAAACTTGTAAAAAGCTAAATAAGCTTCTAACCAGGACCTGGAAACTGTATCTTTGAAGTATAATCAAGAAAGATATTGCCCTATCTTCTTGTCTGTGTGAGAGGAGTTTAACTTTGGTGGCCCCTTCCTCCAAGTTGCAAAACTATCTCTTGTCATAAAGAGAAGTTGATGTTTGGATAAAGCCAACTGACTAGCACAGATGGTCACCCCAACTACCAAATGAGTTTTGGGATGATTATGTATGACAGTGAATCAGCTCTTCGCATCAGGTGGCCAAAATATTGGAGCTTCAGCATCAGTCCTTCTAATGAATATTCAGGGTTGATTTCCTTTAGGATTGACTGGTGTGATCTCCTTGCAGTCCCAGGGACTCCTAACAGTCTTTTCCAGCACCACAGCTTGAAAACATTAATTCTTCAGCTCTCAGCCTTCTCTGTGGCCCAACTCTCTTATCCATACCTGACTACTGGATCCTGATACTGGAAAGATTGAGGGCAGGAGAAGAGGGTGGCAGAGAATGAGATAGCATCACAGACTCAGTGGACATGAAGTTGGGAAAATTCCAGGAGATAGTGAAGGGCAGGCAAGCCTGCGTGTTACAGTCCATGGGGTTGCAGAGTTGCATGTGACTTAGTGACAGAACAACAACAACATGTATAACAACAGTGCTATTAAATCCTCTTGCTTGAGGCCTAATCACTGTTTCTGTTGAACATATATGCAGTGGTTATATCTGCTTGGCTACATGAAGGTTTAAAGTTCTGTGTATCTTTGCGATTTCTTAGTGGGTTGCCTGTGATGTATATCACATTCTGGCTTAATGTTTATTCAATGATAAATTATCATTTTTTAGGAGATTTAAAAAATTTTATTGGACTATAGTTGCTTTACAATGTTGTATTTGTCTCTGCTGTACAGCAAAGTGAATCAGCTATGCCTATACATATATCCCCTCCTTTTTGGATTTCCTTTCCATTTAGGTCACACACACACAGCATTAAGTAGAATTCCCTGTGCTGGACAGTAGGTTCTCATTAGCTTGATTATACATCACTTCCAATGATGTATATTTTTTCTCTTCTACCTTTGTGGAAAGTTTTTCTGGATGGCAAATAAGTTATTTTTAGTAATATTTCTCAGTAGGTTCTAGCCAGTATTAACTTTCCAGACTATTCTCATCCCCTCATTAGCCACAGCACTCATTATGCATATAACATTTTTGAGGGGAATGGAGATGAGAGGGAGTACCAGTAGAATGTATTACAAAAACAAAAGATTAATTCAGATTCTGTTTTTAAAACTTAAAAAACCCTACTTAATCATGGAGTTTTAAAACTATATATAAAAGTAGAGACATTAATATAATGAACCCTTCTTGCTCTTCTCCCAGCTTCAATAATTATTAAGATTTTTTCCAATCTTGTTTCATCCACATCTAGTGTTTTTTGTCCAAGATGTTTTAAAGTGAAATCTAGATATTTAACCTTGAAATACTTTAATATGTCTCTAATTATATAGCCATACCTATGTACAATAGCCAGGAGATAGAGTACAAATGTCCATCAATGGATGAATGAAAAATAATTTCTGACATGTATACATATACATACAATGGAATAGTATTTAATCATAAAATGAACAAAGACTGCCTGCACAATGTGGATGAACTTTCAAACATGGCAAGTGAAAGTAGTTAGATACAAAACTTACATACTGTATGTCCCCACTTATATGAACTATCCATAATTGACAGGAACTCAGAGGCAGAATGTAGGTTGATGATTTCCAGGGACTAGGGGGAAGGAAGAATGAGGAGACAATGCTTAATGGGAAAGGGGTTTCCTATGAAGTGTTAGAACGGTTTTGGAACAGTTGGAGGTGGTTTACAACCCTTTGAATAGGACATTTTTAGTCTTTTGGGATCTCTTATAGGATAATAACAAGTAAAAATGTGATCTTTGAAGCAAGAAGCAATTACAAATGGTGAAAGTTTATAATGAGAACAAAGATTGTTTCGAGAGAGAAAATTCTGGGAGATTCTTTACCTGGCAAGGTTGGGGAAGACCATTTCTACTTTATTTTCTAAATTAAGGTCTAGACATTAAAGAGAAGCTTCTAGCAATCAAGAGTCTTGAGGCCAGAAAGGGATTGGCAAGTTTGAGTCACTGAATGCAGGTGTGAGTCATGGATGTGTTGGTGCAGGTTTTCCCTCCAAGTGGATTGGGCATGAATAAATGGGAAGTAAACATTCAGTTCATGAAAGAATGAGTCATCATCATCTACTCTTCCCTCAAATCATGGTAGAATAAGGATGTTTATGTAGACTGGGGTAAGGACAATTACATTTTTTTTTCTTTATCACTCTAAGCATCCTTAACTTGATGAGACAAAGTATGAGAAATGTTTAATATTGGATATGTGTTAGGTGTGAATATACTAGGTATATCTGTGTATATATCCAGTATATAATATGGATATATACTAGACATATTATCCATAATGTGGATAATACTAGGATATAGTAATAAAACAACTTCTGAAGAGGAAAGGTTGGAGAAACTGTGCAAAGCAAGAACATCACAGGAATCTAGGATCTGAGAAGAAAAAGAAGGGCTTAGAGAGAGAAAGATGAGGATACCAAGGGAAACAAACCATCATCTCTAGTTTGCAGTGGATAGAAATGGGCAGGTATCAACTCTGCCCGCTCTATCTGTGTGCATATAAACAAATCATTTTACTCTGGAAGCATCAGCCCATGCTGATGTGAATTATAGTGGGAATTATAATGAATTGGGAATTATAACCATACTTATCCTATAGGGTTTATGTGGGATTTAAAAGAGATCATGATTGAAACTGGCTCAGTGGGGTGCCTGACCCAAAATAAACTCGAAGTGCTGGCTTGTGCTACGGATATTACAATTTCTTTCTGCTCAGTTTTCTAACCACCTCAAATTTATGTTTTGGTCTCATGTTTTTATACCCTGAATTCATATTTTGGCTTTCTCCTTTCTAGGCTTTAAAATATGCTCTATAGAAAAAAATGTGTATAACTTTCTGAATGATCAAGGTTTTGTTTTCCACCTTGTAGTACGTTTAAATAAGTGAAAAGCTTCTTTGTTACTAAAATGTATATTACTGACTGTAGTCAATACATTCATTCTGGTCATTCAAAGAGCAAAATGATCATTGAATTTAACTATTATACAAAATATCTAGTTGTTTGACTGAATGAAATAGTATAGATGCTTTTGTGTATAGAAGGCCTGCAATACTTAGCATTCATTAAGTACCAATTGCAAGCAAAGCATGGTATTAGAAGCTTTTGAAGATATGGAGATCAATTACAAATAATGTAGGTTTAATATTTCTAGCAGTTTTCCAGCGTTTTTAACCTTTATGTCATTAGACTCAGCACATTTTCTAAGTTATTACATTTTATGGATTTTTCTTATATGCAAAAACAGAAGTTTGGAAAGGCAAAGTTGGTCACCTATGAGTAGTAAATTGTGGTAATAGGATCTGAATTTAATTCCTTTTGTCTTTCAAACTCAGTGCTCTTTTCATCACATGAAAATCCAAGTAGAGAGACTATATTCACTTAGCAACTGAAGCTAAGCATAACTTCTCAAGTAACAAATCTATAAGCTCTAAGCAACAGGAGATACTGAATATAGTACAAATGCACCAAGATTTTATAGTCTAAAGATATATAGTCTCAGCTCTGCTGTTTACTGTCTCTGGGGCCTTGGATGAATCTGTTGACCTTGTTGAGCTTTAATTCCCTCATCTTGGTGTGAAGATAAAATTATGTGGTACAGTGAAGCCACTGATACGGCTAAAATGCTCATGAATGTAACAATATCTCCCTGTTTACAAGATGGTGACTTGCTACTTAATCCTAATTTTGAGAATTTTCATGATTTTTCTATATTATATTTATTTATTTTTTACTTTATTTTACTTTACAATATTGTATTGGTTTTGCCATACATCAACATGAATCCGCCACGGGTGTACATAAGTTCCCAATCCTGAAGCCCCCTCCCACCTCCCTCTCCATACCATCTCTCTGGGTCATCCCAGTGTACCAACCCCAAGCATCCTGTATCCTGCACTGAACCTAGACTGGCGATTTGTTTCTTACATGATATTATACATGTTTCAATGCCATTCTCCCAAATCACCCCACCCTCTCCCTCTCCCACAGAGTCCAAAAGTCTTTTCTCTACATCTGTGTCTCTTTTGTTGTCTTGCATACAGGGTTATTGTTACCATCTTTCTAAATTCCATATATATGTGTTAGTATGCTGTATTGGTGATATTTAAAATATTTAAGAAATGTTAATATAATTGATATGGGACACATTATATATTTTCATAAAAAGCAGTTTTGCCACAAAATACTTTTATAGCATGCAAATAACTTATTTTTAAGGAACATTGTTTATCCTATCATTTATCCAAACCCACACAATAAGAAAGCATGTTACAGTTCTGCCCTAACCTGTGTATTGTTCTTTAGATCTTTCATAAACTTCTCTCACTCTGCTGCTGCTTTGGATTATAGAAGTTAATTGAGCTTCAGTATGCTGAGTAGTTTCAAAGGACTATTTTTATTAGGTCCTCAAATACTTATAATAATAAAGTGTTATTTCCCTCTGCCATTTGGGTACTTCAGTTGCCAGAAACAGTCAGTGAACTTCTAAAAGTGCTTGTTAGGTAATTGCTTTTGATCTGCCTTAAAAAAGAGCAATTAGAAACAACTCAAATTTTATCTTTGGGGATATGAACATTCTCATGACCAAACTTGAGTTTTTAGTCCTAAAAGTTTAGCATAGAGAAAGTAACGTTTCTGATCCCATGAACACATTTGAAGAGTTAGGCTGATGTTTTTCTCAGATCTTTTTCCCTTTGAGACTCGTAGTGTGGCATTCCTTCATGGGGGGTTAAGTTTCACACATGTTTATGTTTAGTACCTATGGGAGTCTAAGCTGATGATTTATAGTTGAGAATCATTTTAAAAAATGTCTGACTGAAGGCAGAAAATAAAGTGCTGATTGGTTCATTAAGCAATTCAATCCCAAACTGTAAAAAGTTTAAGTTGAATCCTGCCTGAAGCCTGACTGATCTTGTCATAAACACTTTTCATAAACCTTGCACTTAAACCTGGTCTTGCAGTTTTATTAATCTAACAATAATTCAAACTGACATCCCAGGTAGCAATATAAATCTATAAGATGGATGTCATAAAACTTACACCATGACGAAACAACGGGTAATCATGTAAAAATGCAGGTTCTTTTAGTTAGGCATTCTCTGTGAATTGCTGCTTGTGCCTTGGTTGAACAGATGTGTTGACTGTAACCTGTCTTAATGTGTTGGTATGCCTGAAGGAAAAGAAAGAAATTCAGAGAGACACTGATGATAAAAAGTTCTGGAGTTTGGAGAGCCTTTTTTTGCAAAACTCAGGGAGCAAGTTACAAAGACATATTTGTGGAGTTGACATTCTCTGGGAAGATTCCTTTTCTGTGTCGCTATGTGGAATTTTTAGCTCTTGGATTTAATGGCTATATTGATATTCTGTGGATGTATGCAGGGCCCTGAGCAATAGGTACACTTTCAGAAACTCAAATGAAGTCCCAGCTGTCAGATTTTTGGTGTCCTTAGTTCTTAGTCTAGGGGTCAGGTGAACTCTCAAACTAAATCATAGCAGACTTAACCTTGAAAATAAGATATTACTACAATCCTGTTATTTGGAACAGAAGACTGTGTTTCTATTTTATATGGGAAAGAGATATTTCCAAGAATCAGCTTTGAAGAAGGAGTCCATAAGAGCTACTGGGTTTGTTTTCATATCCTTGCCAGAGTTGCTCACCAGCAGCAATCTGCTCTCAAATAAAAGTGAGCCATGAAGGAGTGTTCAAACTCCTGTTATTGAACCCATGGGACACTTAACAGTTTTATAAGATAGGTGTTGGGAAAATATCTGAAGCCATAGGATTTTTCCCCCCTGAACATGCTTTGTGAATCTGTTGTCTACTCATGAGAATAAAACCCACTTTGATTTCATTTGACAGGGAATGAAAACCAATGTTGCATTATACCTAGTGCTTTAACATTGTCAGAATTATAATTCAGTAAGAGGTTTGTGTAATTATTTGAGGATCTTTTCTCCTCGATTTTGAATTCCTCTAGTGCTTAGTGCTGTGCTTAGTACCTGTTAGGTGCTCACTTAGCACATTTTGTGACTCGGCCACTAAGGTCATAGCTAATCCCATGGGCGGAGGAGCCTGGTAGGCTGCAGTCCATCGGGTCGCTAAGAGTTGGACTTGACCAAGCGACTTTGCTTTCACTTTTCACTTTTATGCATTGGAGAAGGAAATGGCAGCCCACTCCAGTGTTCTTGCCTGGAGAATCCCAGGGACAGGGGAGCCTGGTGGGCTTCCATCTATGTGGTTGCACAGAGCTGAACACGACTGAAGTGATTTAACAGTAACAATGCAACTGGAAAGAGAAACACAAAATTTTGAATGTTATCCACTTTATTGACAAATAATTGACACTTAAATTTCATTTCTAAGCAGTTCTATTTTTAAGGAGTGCATGGTGTGTATGTGTGTGTACAAAGGGCACTTGTGTTACTTTATAGGGGCAATTAGTTGGAAGACAATAGGCAATGCATCTTTTATTTAGTAATTGATTAAGAATATAGTAAACATAAATTTCACTTTCTTACCTGTAAGTTTAAGGCATTCACATTGGCTCGTATGTAGTATGCATTTTCCTTATCAGATGTGCGTCTCAAGTTTGCATTCCTTTAGTCTTCCAAATATAGGAACACACAGCAAAAATGTGAGTTTGACTATCACAGACAGTTGGCAGACGGCTCCAATTTTCTGCCCAACCCTTGATCTCAGACATAGCAGGTAGTATATGAGTGATGGACTAACATTCTTCATCAGCAGTGATTCTGAGTTTTGGAAAACATGGATGAGGATGAAACCCCCATGGGGAATCTTCAGGCATCAGCAATATCCTTCTTCCAAATTAGCAAAGTAGAAATTAGGAATCTGTTTTCATTTTTTGCTAGTAGTCTCCTGACCCATTCTGTTTGGTTCAGGCTGAAATCCACCCCCACCCCAACCTCCCCATTCCTAATCTGCCATATTCTTGGAATCCCTGCTTCTGTCTTCAAAAGCTCTTTGATATTATATTGGAACCAAGGTGGTTTTTTTTAATTTTCCACTTAATTTATAGCCTTATGTTAGGGCTTTGCTGGAGTACAAGTAGCTTCATTTATATAGCAGCTACAACCATTTTGTCTAAACAATGAAAAAGTAAGTTTCGATGACTATTGACTATATAGCTGATTTTCAGTTGAAATTATATGGTCTATTATTAAGAAGCAATTTTATAGTAAGTAAAAATGTAAGCTATGCCTAATGCAGAATTACTATAGCTATATAATATGGCCAAATCCCTAAACAAAGTTATTTGCTATTTTCCTTCTGTCACATTCATGTGATATAATGACCTGTTCGAATTTGACTTCAAGGTATAGTGCAAACAGTTCTCTTATTTACATTCACTTATTATATTTAAAGCTCTTTAGATGAGTATTGAACTACTAGAGAACCAACAAATATCAAAGCCAGAATCACAATTAAATTTATTATCCTAATTAATTTGCTTTCCCTATAGAGATACTTTTATTCAAATGAGAGGACAGTTGTAATACACAATAATAAACACTCAGTGCAGTAAACACTTTAACTACAGCTATTATATTTACATAACCCATTTAGTTGGATGCAAACAGCTAACTAAAATAATTGGTTATTTTCCTTTAACCTTTAAAATATGACTGCTTGAGAATCAGATGCACAGACTAAGAACCAATTTGTGGTTACTAGCAGGGGGATGGTGGGAGGAAGGCATAGTTAGAATTTGTTATTGATATCCCACTGTCATATTTAAAATGGATAATCAAAGGGACCTACTGTATAGCACATAGAACTCTGCTCAATATTATATAATTACCTAAATGGGAAAATAAGTTGAAAAAGGATACATGTATATGAATAACTGAATCACTTTGCTATATACCTGAAATGTTGATATACCTATCACAACATTGTTAACCAACTGTATTCTAATATAAAATAAAAACTTAAAATAAGACTACTGGAATTTTTGTTTTTATCTGTTCATGGAGCCTGAATATCTGTTTGGCCATTTCCTTTGTCATTTTCACGTTCGTTAAGGGTGTAGGAGAGGGAAAAGATGGACTCATCCTTAGGGCAAAAAATATCTCACCATTCCTTTTTCTAGTGCTTTTGTTAAACCAGTATTAATTAGTGGAGAAGAGAAAGTTAACAGTTGGGAATCTTTAGAGTTTTTGAATGAATAGGGCCATGCAGAAGAACTTTCATTCAGAAATAGACTGAGACTTTTATAGTTCTCTTTTCATCATTGCTTTTGGATAAGAACACGAATTTGCCACCTGTTTTCCAAATGGTGTTAAGGTAAGGAGGAGCAGTATTTATTCACAAAAATAGATTTGATTTGCTGTCAAAATTTAGTATAGGAAAGCCTATTTAAATTAAAATATCTCAAAGAACCTTAATACATTTTTTCCTGTTCTGAGGTCATAAATATCTGTAGAAAGTTCTTATTGGTATCCTAATAGTTCCATCTGCCACCCATCTTCTGAGAGCAATAGAAAATTCTGATAGTTAACTTTAAACTGTTAATTAAACTTATATGTAGGTACAAACTTTGGTCTTTTTGGTGTACAGTTCTAACAGTTTTTTCATTTGAACACAGTCCTATAACAACCACCATCATCAAGCTATAGCAGAGTTCCATCACCACAAATTATTTCCTTATGTTGCCTCTGTTTAGCCAGTCCTTCCTCCTGCCTTAATCCCTGGCAACAGTGATCTTTATCTGTATTGTTTAACCTTGTCTGGAATGTCCTATAAGTGGAATCATACAATATGCAGCTTTTTTAGTCTGGCTTCTCCCACTTAATATATTTCAGATTCATTTATGCTATTGCATGTCAGTAATTCAAACGTTTTTATTGCTAATATGTCATATTCACTGGATACTATTGTTTCCCACCCCCAACCCCCAGCATTGAGCAATTGTGAGGAAACTCACTATAAACTTGTGTTGTGAATGACAGAGTTCACTTCATTTGTGGGGTCTTTAAGGATCACTCCAACGTGACTGTAGAATTTTCACTGAGGCATATGAAATGAAAAGATTGATTACACTCACAGGTACTAGAAGAGGGGAACCAGGGGGCCATATGAGAGGAGCTCCCAGGAAGAAGGCTCCGCCAAGCAGACGGGGAGCCAAGAGAGGGGAGGACCTGTGGGTAAATGCCTTTACCAGGGATCAGGTTGCAGTACACAGAAAAAGGTGTGAGGGATTTCATTGGTGCATGGAATGTCACTGGGTCACAGTCAAGAGAGGGCAAGAAGGGGAACGTGGGATAGGGATGGGTTTATCATCTTGCTTCTGGTCACCTAGGTAGGGTTCTCACATAGCCTGTTTGTGGGGCTGTGGAAGCACTGGGAAAACACAAAGTTTTACAATATGCTTCTGCATACAGGTTTTGATATGACTACCATATAGGCAATTGACAAATTTTATATATAATACATACATGTGGCATATGTACAAATTTTTTCAGATTATTTTCCATTATAAGTGATTACAAGATACTGCATACAGGGACTTCCTTGACTGTCCAGTGGTTAAGACTGTGTGTGTCCAGTGCAAGGGGCATGGGTTCTATACCTGGTCAGGGAAATAAAATCCCACACACTCCACAGTTAGGCAAAAATGAAAAAAAAAAGAAAAGAAACAGATTTTGAGTATAGTTCTGTGTGCTATACAGTGAATCCTTGCTGTTTATCTGTTTCATATGTAGTAGTTTATATTTGTTAACGCCATACTCCTAATTTTTCCTTCCCTCCTTTTACTATTTGGTAGCAATGTTTGTTTTCTATATTTGTAAATCTGGTTCTGTTTTGTATATTGATTCAACTGTATTATTTTTAAGATTCTGCAAGTTATATAATCTTTCATTTAGTATAAATTCTCTAGGTCCATTCATGCTGCTGCAAATGGCAATATTTTATTCATTTTTATGGTTGAGTAATATACCCGTCTCTGTTGATGGGCACTTGAGTTCTTTCCATGTCTTGGTTATTGTAAACAGTGCTGTCATGAACATTGGGGGACCCTTTTTTTCCCCTAAAAATAAAGTCCCTGTTTATCCTAACATACTTTTCTTTGAACTGTACTTTGTCTAGACTATAAAGAAAGCTGAGTGTCAAATAATTGATGCTTTTGAACTGTGGTGTTGGATAAGACTCTTGAAAGTCCCTTGCACAGCAAGGAGATCCAACCGGTCCATCCTAAAGGAAATTAGTCCTGAATATTAATTGGAAGAACTGATGTTGAAGCTGAAGCTCTAATACTTTGGCCACCTGATGTGAAGAACTGACTCATTTGAAAAGACCCTGGTGCTGGGAAAGATTGAAGGCAGGAAGAGAAGGGGATGATGGAGAATGAGATGGTTGGGTGGCATCACTGACTCAGTGGACATGAGTTTGAGTAAACTCTGGGAGTTGGTGATGGACAGGGAGGCCTGGTGTGCTGCGGTCCATGGGGTCACTAAGAGCCAGACATGACTAGTGACTGAACTGAACCGCTTTCTTTTATTTAGTGCTGCATTTCCCCTTCTTTTACTTTTAACCTATTTATGTCATTATATTTGAGTTTCTTGTAGATATAATTTTAAAAATCCTATCTAACATGCTATCTTTTAATTGATGTGTTTAGACCAATTCTATGCAATGTAATTATGGATATGGTTGGCTATAGATGCATCTTTTTAATGTTTATTCATCTCCTGTTTTATTTTCTTCCTCGTTTTCTGCCAGCTTTTAAATGATTTCAGTGTTTCTGTTGTTGTTCAGTTGCTAAGTTGTGTCCAGCTCTGCGATCCTATGGACTGTAGCACACCAGGCTCCCCTGCCCTTCACTGTCTCCCAGAGTTTGCCCAAACTCATGTCCATCGAATCAGTGATGTCATCTTATCTTCTGTCACCTCCTTTTCCTCCTGTCCTCAATCTTTCCCATCCTAATTCATCTACCTTTTGATGATATTGCTTCCTATTTTTAATAGATTGTATCAGGGAATAAAGTGTATACAACTTATCTTTTACAGTCTACATAGAACTGATATTATTTAGTAGAAGCCCTGATGGATTTAGAGATTATCATACTAAATGTAGTAAGCCAGACAGAAAGACAACTATGATATGATATCGTTTATAGAAAGAACTTGAAAAAAGATACAAATGAACTTATTTACAAAACAGAAATAGATT
>SJYC01131013.1:0-10205 GCA_006408675.1 Madoqua kirkii | reverse complement strand
CAGTACCATTTTTCTAGATTCTGTATATATATGTTAGAATATGATATTTATTCTTCTCTTTCTGACTTACTTCCTTCTGTATAATAAGTTATAGGTTCATCCACCTCATTAGAACTGATTCAAATGCATTCCTTTTTATGGCTGATTAATATCCCCTTGTATGGCTGAGTAATATTCCATGCTCTATGGCTCAGGAAACTCAAACAGGAGCTTTGTATCAACCTAGAGGGGTAGGATGGGGAGGGAGATGAGAGGGAGGTTCAAAAGGAGAAGATATATATATATACCTATGGCTGATTCATGTTGAGGTTTGACAAAAAACCAAAATTCTATAAAGCAATTGTCCTTCAATTAAAACTTAATTAAAAATGGAAATGATTACAGCGTTTATTTATAGAGCTCTACAGCTTGTTTTTGAGATCCTGTAAGGATGATTTTCTTTTTCAGGGATCAGGAGATTTGCCTCCTGTAAGTTTTGGAGTACAACCCCTGCCAAGCTGTGTTGGCTTTTTAGAGCCATCCTGAGAAATTTTATCCCCGGAAAACTAATATTGAAAGTGTTCATTAATAATGACATTCATTTGTAGTCCTGAATAGGTATCTGAGATCGCTCAGGAAGATCTGAGTGTCTGTTTTGCTTTCTTCCAAGGTTTGACTCATGAGTAGTGAATCCAGGAAGCATATCTTGGTAACTTGACTGCTGTGGGGGTAGAAAGTGTTACAGGGTAGGGGCCCTTCCACGTGGACTGGAGTTGAGTCTTTGGGGACCTATCTTTCCAGACTGGAACATATAGTGGTGGCTCTAGAATCTTTTGGGTCCTAGTTGACACCCCACAAATGTATACCTTGTTGGATTTCCCAGTGGCCATGGCATAAGACCAGAGGGTCTGAGCCTCTGGATCTAGGAAGAGGTCATTTACATAAACAAAAGTTTTCCCATATAGCATCTCATAAGGACCATGGCCAACCTGTACCTTAATGGCAATAGGGGTGTGGAGAAAAACTACTGGTAAAGTTTCCTTCCATTCCAAGGAGGTCTCCTTAGTTATCTTTTATATCACTGATTTTAAGAATTTGTTGGCTCTATCTACTTTTCCTGAAGACTGAGGCCTCCAGGCACAATGGAGATAATAAATAATGCCCAATGCTTTGGAGACCCATTGGGTGATCTTAGAAATCAATTGTGTCCCATTGTCACTTTGTAATGACCTTGGCAAACCAAATCTCAGAATGATTTCATAGAGCAGTTTTTTTAACACCTCCTCAGCCTTCTCATTATGAGTGGGAAAGCCTTCAATCCATCCTGTGAATGTATCTATCATAACTAATAGGTATTTATACTCTTAAGAAACTGGCATCTGGGTGAAGTCCATCTGCCAGTCCTCTTCTGGGAAGGTCCCACGCCTTTGGATGGACTGGGCCAGCTGGGGGTTTCAAGCTCCATGGGAGTTATTTAATTGTCAAGTCGGACAAGAGTAGACCACTTGCCTTATAGTCATTTGGAGGCCTATTCCTCTGAAGGACCTTTCTAGTAATCTTTGGGGGACCTTCTCCTCTAAGTGAGGGGTGGCATGTAAAGAGTTAACCAACTTCCATTGGAGGTTCCCAGGCAGAAAAATTAGTCCCTCCTTTTGGAACCACCCTTTATGATCTTCTTGAAAACCCTCACTCTTAGCTTTAAAAGTCTCACCTTCAGTGTATAAAGGAGTCTCTGGCAAATTAGTTTGTGGAACTAAGGTGGCAACTTCTATTGGGTCATTATTCTGTAATGCTGCTCTCTTGGCTGCCTGATCAGCTGCTTGGTTCCCCCATGCCACTTCTGTGCTCCCCTTTTAGTGCCCTTTACAATGGGAGACTGAAGCCTCAGTGGGCAGATGGACTGCCTCCAAGAATCTAAGGATTTGATCATCATATTTTATTGAGAACCCTCCGGTGGTGAAATAGCCTCTTTCTTTCTAAATAGTATCATGTGCATGTATCATCATGTGCATGTATCTTTCCTTTTCCCAACCCTAAAGCTCGAGTCAGGACTATGAGCTCAGCTAATTGGGCTGAAGTACCAGGTGGTAAAGGTTTAGCCTCTGTGGTCTCAAAATTGGAGACTATTGCATATCCGGCTCTTCTTTCTCCATCCAAGACAAAGCTGCTTCTATCAGTGTACCAGATTTCCTCAGGATTGGTCAGAGGATCCTCTGATAATCCCTCACGGGTTTTTTTCCCAGTGGTTCAAGGTTTATAGGCAAGAGTGAAAGAGGAGATAGCCTTGGGAGTAAGCAGGAGGGTGGGTGGGTTAAGATCCTCTCAAGGGGATATAGTCAGGCCTGGGTTTTCCATCAATATTACTTGATATCTGAGGGTCCTTTGATCAGACACCCATAAATGATATTTCCCATTCAGGAGTTGTTTCACTTGGTGGCTGGTAAAGAGATTTAGTTTTCCCCCCAAAAGAGAGTTTGTTTTAAAATATGAATTTATTTATTTTAATTGGACGTTAATTACTTGACAATATTGTATTGGTTTTGTCATACATCAACATGATTCCACCACAGGTATACAAATGTTAATGCATCTTCTATCAGGACTGCAACAGGTGCAAGATTTCAAATGCAGGGAAAGTTCTTCCCGATAAGGGAGTAGGACATTCAGGGACCACCAGAAACCTGTGGGAAAATATTTGTCCATCTCAGCAACAAAGAAGTGCTCAGAAGAATCGTTTTTTGTTTGTTTTCCCTGTGGCATCCAAAATGGTACAGATTTGGGAGGAGAAGGCTCTGGAATAGGTGATCAGGACAAAGTAGGTTCCCCTGTGTCAACCAATAAATTCTTGGACCTACCTGCCACATCTAGTTGCACTCTTGGCTCCAGCCCCGTGATGGTTATCTGTGACAGGTGAGCTGGCTGGAGAGGGCTGCTTCAGTTCTGTTGAACCATCATGAGCAAAGGCTTGGCACTTGACCTTGAGGCTCTTGGGTCCCGAGGGCAAAGTGCCACCCAGTGTCCCAACTGATGGAATTTGTAGCTAGCTATTTTAGGAGACGACACAGTTTGGACACTATTTGGCCCAATACCCTGCCTGTCTACAGATTAGGCATGCGCCCTGTGTCTTGTCCTTTAAGGACCTAGGATTTGCCATAGGGCTTCCCTGGAGGGCAGCAGCATCTGGGTATGCCTCATCTCTTTCCTTCTCTCCCATTCCTGGGCGTTAGACTCCCTCTCCTGTTCCATGTTATAAAAGGTATTGGTGGCTGTCTGGACCATCTCATCTAAAGAGTCAGCAGGGTCCCAGTGCTGTAGCTGTTGTAACTGTATCCCAATGTCTGATGCCCACTGGGGCAGGAGTTTGTCCTTTAAAATCACCTGTCCCTTGTAAGAGTCTAACTCCAGATTGGTAAACTTTTGGAGAGCTTCTTTTAGTCTTTCCAGAAAGGCATTGGTGTTCTCATTTGGTTCCTGAGTTATTGCTGAGGCCTGGGCATAGCTGTTGACTTTTTGCTGGGCTGCTTTTAGCCCTGCCTTTACAATGATCAGAAAATGATCCCTTTCCAAGATGTGCTCAGGATCATTATAATTCCAATTAGACTCTGAGGAGGGGACCACAGTTTCCCCCACTGGGTATTTATCATTTGACATGTAAAGCCCCATAGCATAACTGTGGGCTTCCTTTAAGACGCTAGCATACTCCAGGTCAGATAAAGTTTGAATAAATATGACCAAGATATCCTTCCACATCATATGAAAGGCCAAGCTAATGTGGTGAAATGTAACCATGTATTTGTTTGGGTCATCTGTATAGCTTCCCAGGTCTTGTTTGATCTGTCTTAGTTTTACAAGGGAAAAGGGCTTATGGACCCAGATTGGTCTGAATTGTCCTCCAGTTTCAAATAAGGGACATGCTCAAGTTTGCTTTTGTGGAGGGGGTGCTCCTGGGTATGGGGGCACGTTTGCATACAAGGGATGAGCACCAGGCAGCTCGGGAGCCATGGAAGGTAAGCCTTAACAGGGGGCTTCCTTCTCTTTGTTGTATGTGTCTGTCACCATTTGCCAAGTAGGCTCACTTTCAGCACATACAACAATCCCATACTTAAGGTAGAGTTCCTTCATATCTCTTAGTCAGAAGAAAATTTGACATAGGGGATCTCTGTCCATTACCCTTGTCTTTTGCAGAATAAGTCTAGTGCAGGATGGTACTGTAATTTAAACTCCTATCCTCAGGCCAGTGTTCCTTATTCCCCAGAGGATATTGTGGCCATGCAGAGGTATGGAAGAATTTTGAGCAGCTTCTCCTTAGAGTTAGATGGTCAAACAGGTTCCAGTTGTCAAAGATGCATCTCAAGGGCATCTGTTGGGAAGTGGATTGGTTATTTTCCACCTGAAAGACAGTGATGACAAGGAGGAAAAGAAAAAAAAGAAAGAAAGAAAGAAAGAAAAAACTAATAGGCCTCCTTCTATTTTATGAGTGGACTTCTTTATTATTTTTATTTTATTTTATTTTTTTTACTTTACAATACTGTATTGGTTTTGCCATACATTGACATGTGTCCACCACAGGTATACATGAGTTCCCAACCCTGAATCCCCCTCCCGTCATCCTCCCCATATCATCTCTCTGGGTCATCCCAGTACACCAGCCCCAAGCATCCTGTATCCTGTATCCTGTATCAAACCTAGGCTAGCTTGTTTTACCCAGTACTGTTGCAACCTGAGAGCTAGATGTCCCTGGGTCAGGGTGCAGATCCGCAGGCAGGGTGAGGCATGACAGCCTCCTTGAGATCAAATCACTGGGCAGGTCGAGACAGTTGGCCTCTGGAGAATAGGGTCCCTGGGCAGGTTGAGGCATATTGACCTCCTCGGATCCCTGGACTGGTGGATCCCCAAGTAGGCAGAGGCATGACAACCTTCCAAGGACCAGATCCCTAGGCAGGTCAAGACAGGTCGCTCTCCTGGGACCCCTGGACTGGAGTTGGGCATCACAAAGATCTCTAGCATGACCAGTGCTGGGTAGGGTTAAAGAGTTGTAATCTTAACTCATTACTGGTTTGTCCACCATGGATGGGAGTAAATATAATGATGTAAAGCAATCCAAGCCTGTGCCCTGAGACTGGGAATCTGGTGAAACAGCCATAAGCCTTATCCTTTTATTGCTATGAGGGAATTTAAGTCACTGATTTCCTCCCCTAGTCCTGCTGCTGCTGCTGCTGCTAAGTCGCTTCAGTCATGTCCGACTCTATGCGACTCCATAGATGGCAGCCCACCAGCTCCCCCATCCTTGGGATTCTCCAGGCAAGAACACTGGAGTGGTTGCCATTTCCTTCTCCAATGCATGAAAGTGAAAAGTGAAAGTGAAGTCACTCAGTCGTGTTCGACCCCCAGTGAACCCATGGATGGCAGCCTACCCAGGCTCCTCCACCTATGGAATTTTCTGTGCAAGAGTACTGGAGTGGGTTGTCATTGCCTTCTCTGCCCCTAGTCCTATATAAGAGCAGTTTAAGGTGTTTCCAATGGTAAGCATTTTGTTGTCATAGACCTAGTTTAGGTAATAACAGAAGTAATGACAAAGGTGTGGTCTGGTCCTATTAGGGTCATTAAGGGTATTTTAATAAGTAGGGTGGAATGATGTTGCCTACAAGGGGAAAGGGTCCTGGCTGTAGGAGTTAGTAAATGGCTTAAAAACAAATTGATAAGAGGCAACAAACCAAATGTTCCATAAAAGTGAAGTGGAAATTTGATCCAGGGTTATGTTTGTAAATTTAGGAGAAGGGTGTAAAGGGTTTGGGGCCTGCAAACAGCTTGCATA
Source organism: Madoqua kirkii (assembly GCA_006408675.1). Lineage (NCBI taxonomy): Eukaryota > Metazoa > Chordata > Mammalia > Artiodactyla > Bovidae > Madoqua > Madoqua kirkii. The sequence goes on along the minus strand of SJYC01131013.1, from coordinate 4,411 downwards.
GTTAACTCTGAAAGTGGCAAACATTATCCCTGGAAGCCCCACTGTTTTTGAAGGGATACCATCAATAGATGGGCTTCTGGCAGGCATTGTGTGCCTGTCACCCACAGTAGTATGTTTACTGAGAGATGCTGTTGTTGCATATATTGTAGGAAACATGGAAGATGAAGGCCTGAATATCTAGAGGGATTGGATATTATTCAGTATTTCCCTCCCAAGGGCCAGCTGTTTTCTGGTTGTCCCTCCAGAAGATTGTAGAGATAACATTGTGGGCCTGGACGGGGCTCATGAAAAGAGCGTGAAACACGAGGGAAGCGAGCAAGGCACAACTTTTGAAATAATGATATAGCACAACATAAAACCATTAAAATCAAATGGGTCTAGGATGACAGACAAGGCAAATTCAGCTAAACTTTGATACTCAAACTATAAGCTAAGTGACATACCTAGAGGTGCCAGAACAGTTCCAAGTCACTGTTAAAAGATGAGGAGTAACTAGTTCCCCAGTTGTTGGAATGATCCCCCCACTCATTAGCATTGAAATCATCCAGCTTTTGAAAACTATTCACACCACATTCCATGACCACTGTACTCCCCTCTGTGATGGCCCGCATTCTTGAAGTGTGTTTCTCTCTGAATCCAATCAAGTCTACATCTTACCTATCGCTGTGTCTGTCAATGAGTTTTTTTTTTCCCCAGTGAGCCATCAAGAACCTGAGTTTCATTAGGTCCTGAAACCTGGCACCATGGGTTTTGGCAGGCTCAAGTCCTGGCCAGACATGAGTGAGTGACTAAGCAAAGCACAAAGTCCCTACCACACGGGTTTGAGTCCCAATCTTAGGTAAATGGTTTCAAGTACAACTTTCAGAAATGGAAAGATGATGACCTGCCCAGTGCTTTGTAAACAATGGCATAGATGTAGAGAGCTGAAGAATGGGAGGAAAAAGCAGCGGGAAAAACGTGCCAAGGCATCCCCTTCATGCCTTTTGGAAAATCTCCTAAATACCTGACCTATGTTCACAGTTTTCATTGGCTTTGTCCTTTGCATACAGAAGATTAAGGACAGAAGAACCCCCACCTGCTTGAGCAACAGCTACTAAGTAGCCCCTGCCAGGTCCCTAAATTACATGCACTGCCACTTGCCTGTTTGCAGGGTGTTTGAGGAAACAAGAAATGAAAGTTTAAGATTTTGTTAGCCATGTATGCTTCCAGCCATGTGAGCGAGGACCTCCTACCTTATCCCGAGGTCTTTTGGAATCTGAGTCTGAGCCATGTCAGCTTTCTGCCGAGTTGGGTTTTGCCACCCCAGTTTTCAGCACTCCAGGCTTCATGTCACTTTCACTGGGCTGTAGTTTCTTCGTGTTCAGCTTCCACTGCAGGAGCTTTCGCTAAGTTGGGCTTCTGCTGTGGACGGCCTCTGCCTCGTGCGGGCCAAGCCAAGGTTATTTCAGTCAGGTTAAATCTGAGTCATGGCGCCAGATATGTTGGGGGAGTTTGTAATTTCCTTGGTTCTGTTTTTGCTGCAGCAAAAATTTGAACTAACAGATGAACCAGTGTTACGCTTGGTGTTAGAGCTTAGTTTGTGTTGCGGGAGCGTGTTATTTCCAGTTTTGTCTTGCCACAGCAAAACTTTGAAGCAATGGATCTAATAGATGAACCAGTGTTACTTCTCAGTGTTACAGCTCAGTTTTATTTGGCAAGCAAAGGAAAATACATCCTCAAGGCATGAGGGCGGGCCAACACAAAAGACATGAAGAGAAGAGAAGTGAAGCCAGAGGCTCAATTTTGTCTCCTCTTTTCATATGTTTCTTTTTTTTTCTCCTCCCCCTGAGCTTGCACTATGTATATTGGGCCAGCCAGGAGGGCTATTTGCTTCACCTGAGGTTCTCACTCTGGTCCTTGGACTTTTCTTCATTCTATTTTCATGGGCTTTTTCCTTTCTTTGTCTTTTAGCTGTTGCTATTTTGGACTCTTTTTTTCTATTCTAACAAAATTATTCTTAAAATTAGCAAATCTTAAAAACTGCAATTGTTACATGTTCTATATATTTAATAAATACCATAACATTTAAAATTTGTGAATTAATACTTGAAATTTATCATCTTTCATTCTGGGTTGTCTTAATGTTTCTCTCTCCTGCACCATTCATCTCAGTGCAAGTGCCAATTGTATTTTGGCCTAGTCATTAAAATCGATTTGTTTAAAAAGACTCAGAATTTGTGTAATGCTTATGTCAGGCTTATTTTAAGAATAGTCAAAAGGGATCTTTATCTGGAGCATAACAACAATAACCAAATGCCAACAAGAGGCAAGCATTGCTGCAATGAGCTATAATAAGAATATTATATATAGAGGAGACTATGGCAAACTTGGGGATCCAATTTAGTGAGCATGGAAAAAATAAGCCAACTCAGAGCAGATAACATTAAGTTACCATATTTAAATTAAAATGGAAGGAAAGCAATATTTTAGCATGACTTTGGGCTTGATTTCCTGCTTTATTCATAGGAGTCCATTAGATCTTTTGTCAAAAAATTTAAACTAGTTTTTAGAATCTGTCCTGCAAACCACTGAAACTTCTGTAGATACTTTTCTTTATGATGGGGAAAATTTCTTTACAAATTGAAAATCCTCTACCATTTCTGAAATGCATCTCTTTTCCCATACATCAAAGGTATTGACAATTTCTTCTACATCACCAGAGAAATTTTCCAGTGTTACTTTATTTAAAATGTGTTTAAGCTTTATTGAATTATTTTTTTTGTCCTTTCTTTTTTCATTTATTTTTTATTGGCATGTAATTGCTTTACATTGCAGTGATAGTTTCTGCTGCAGAACAAGTGAATCAGCTATGGTGTGTGTGTGCGTGTGTGTGGATGTGTGCACATGCATGCTCAGTTGTGTCCTACACTCTGCAGCCCCATGGACTGTAGCCCACAAGACTCCTCTGTTCATAGAATTTCCCAGGAAAGAATACTGGACTGGACTGCCATTTCCTACACCAAGGGATCTTCTCAACACAGGGACTGAACCTGTGTCTCTTGCATCCCATTGTCAGGAGGATTCGTTACACTAGCCCTACCTCCCTCTTGGATCTCACTCCACCCCACCTCTGTCCAACCTCTCTAGCTCATCACAGAACACTGAGTTGAACATCTTGTCCTATATAGCAGTTTCCCACTAGCTAGCTATTTTATACATGGTAGTGTGTATCAGTTCAGTTCAGATCAGTCACTCAGTCGTGTCTGATTCTTTGCAACCCCAAGAATTGCAGGACACCAGGCCTCCTTGTCCATCACCAAGTCCTAGAGTTTAACCAAACTCATGTTCATCTAGTCGGTAATGTCATCCAGCCATCTCATCCTCTGTCGTCCCCTTCTCCTCTTGCCCCCAATCCCTCCCAGCATCAGGGTCTTTTCCAATGAGTCAACTCTTTGCATGAGGTGGCCAAAGTATTGGAGTTTCAGCTTCAGCATCAGTCCTTTCAAAGAACACCCAAGTCTAATCTCCTTTAGAATGTTTGTATATGTCAATCCAAATCTCCCAATTCATCTCAGCCCTTCATCCCCCTCTTGCTATTCACATATCCAGTTTTCTATGTCTGTATCTCTATTTCTGCCCTACAATTTGGTTAATCTGCACAATTTTCTAGATTCCATATATATGCAATAATTTACAATATTTGTTTTTCTTTCTGACTTACTTTATTATGCATGATAGCCTGAGATATTATTGACACACAACATATGTGTGTTTTAAAGCTCATATAAACTGTAGTTTGTTTCATGTATGTCTTTCAAAATGTCCACCATAGTAAAGTTGGTTAATACTGCTGTCTCCTCACTTAATTACATTTTTTGGTAGTGGTAGTAATGTTTAAGATCCTCTCTTAACATATTATAGTTACCATGCTGCACATTAGATCCACAGAACTTATTCATCTTATAGCCGAGTATTGGTTGCCTTTGACCAATGTCTCCTGATTTTCTCTACAGACCAGTCTCTGGCAGTTACTATTATACACTCTTACTTTAATTTCAGCTTTCTTTGATTCCATGTATGAATGAGAACATATGATATTTGTCTTTCTCCCTCTGACTTATTTCAAAACATCAAGATCCATTTGTATTGTAAATGCCATTTCCAATGTCATTTAACACTCTCCAGAATTACATGCAGGCTGTGATAGAAACAATGTTTCATAAATAATCTGTACTTTCATTGTTTTGTTTTAACATGAGATCATGTGTTATACTTCTAAACTCTAGACTGTTATTCTATGTTAATCCAGGATTCTTCTCTAGACATAGTAATTAATGAAACAATTTTAATAATAATCTAAAATGAAAAGCAAATTCCAAACTCTTGGAACATAAATACGGTAATTATGTTCAACTTCTTGTGAAGAAATCTT